>ML776674.1:955739-1004338 GCA_009831015.1 Picea engelmannii | reverse complement strand
CTCATACATGATAGAATCCAGTGGAAACATTGCAATCTTGTCAATCTTGAAATCCTGAAAACTGTTAAGTCTGCTGAATTTTGAATGGGACCTAAAATTCTACTTTCTCCATATGAAGTCCAATGAGGTTGAAACCACTCTCAAACATCCTGAAACAATTAATGGTAATGTTAAAAATTTAAATAAAAGGATGAAAATGAAAGATAAAGGAGAATGTCACTATTAAGTAAAAGTGACATTCTCCTTTATCTTTCATTTTCATCCTTTTACTTTAAGAATTTAACATTACCATTAATTACTAGGGTGGGTGAAATGGAGGGGGTGGGGACCTCTTTAAATAGCATTAATAAGGCAAAATAACCCTCAATTGCACACCAAAACACCTTACAACTCCAACTTGCATGAGAACACATGAGCCATGTACTTCTCTGTTACTTAGGTTTTAGGGGGTTTTAGAGGGTTTTAGGTTTCTGGGACCAAATTGGTTGGTTTATGACCAAACCGGCCGGTTTATGATCAAACCGACCGGTTTGGTCATAAACCGGCCGACCAGTTCGGTTTATTGACTGGTTTGAACCGGTCGACCATCAAACCGGTCAAACCAATCGATTTCAGTTTCGGTTCAATGGTTTTAAAAAAACTGAATTTATCTCAAGTGTGTGCAATGAATCATGTTTTAGGTTACAAACCAATTTCAAGTCTAAGGTAGGATATGTGTGAGTTAAGTGTTTAAACCTAAGTCAAATCTAAATTTAAATGATGTTAAGTGTAGGTTACTTTCAAATTTGAGAATGACAATGAAGTTTGAGCAAATACACTGTATAAAATGCAGATTTAAAATGCTCAATGTAAATTGGAAAATAAAAATTATTATGAGTGAAAATGTTAAAATTTATAAAGGAAATTAAGCAAATAAATTCTAGAATGTAATATTTATGAATAAATCTTAGTCATGCTCTAGAAATGTAGATTTAAGACTTAAATGCAAATTTACTTGTTATATTCAATGCTAAAAAGTATAAAGCATAGAGCAGAAATTTGAAATTTATTTTCAAAATATAAAAAACAAAAAAAAATTCAAAATATAAAAAACAAAAAAAAATCTAATATACTTAGATTTTAAATTATATTTTTTAAATTCATAACAATTATGAAAACACAATTTTATATAATAAATTAATGGTTGAAAATTACAATCAGTTAAAAACAGAAAAAAGAAATCATAATGTTGAAGTTATGATTTGGCTATATAATATGCCAAAACAAATCCTGTGCCAATCACGAAAGTAAATTTATAAACTGAAATAATGATGAAATTACATGAAATAACAATAAAAGAAAAAAATAAATACCCAACCAGTAAATATAGTAATTTTAACAGTCTATGATCCAGATTTAGCTGGAAAAGTAAATTTTTGAATTAAGTAAATGTTGAAAATCACTAAACTTGAAACAGAAATCCAAATGAAATTTTTAGCTAGTTTAAGAGTACTTTTAGTTTAGTTTGAGATATGAAAATAAAAGTCCTAAACTAATATGTATGGTTGGAAATCAAAATTTTTGGATAGACTAAATTGCAAAATTTACAAAGAATTAGAAACATAAATCATGTATAATTTCGAGAATATAAAGAAAATGTTGAAAATGAAATCTATCAATCTAATTTTTTTTAGATATCTTTTAGGGATGAGAGAGGTAAATTAATGCTTAGCTAATTCTTAGGATAATGAAGTCACTTTCTATCATAAGGAGAACCTAACTTAGTCTATAATCAAGAATATAGGGATTCCTCTAAAACATGCTAAAATATCTTTATATTGTTGAAAAATTAAAGCTGATAGTGTACAAAGAAATAATACAAAAGTTGTATCAATTTCTAGATTAAACCAAGTAATTTTGTTTGTCTTAAATATTATTGACCTAACTTACTACCTTTGGAAGTAACTAGAATAAAAACCCCCAAATGCAAACAATACTAAATAACAAGGATGAGGGTGGATCACACCTAGTTATTCACCATTTGAAATAAGTTTTTGCTTATGGATCTTGGTTCAACCCCTTAACCTACATGCAAAAGCTCCAACCAATCTTCCCACACAAAAGCCTCACACATATGAAGAAATGAATAAATCCCACACAATATTTGCTACAAGAAGAAATGTTCTACTACATCTCACTCAACAACAACTATTATAAGTGAGGGAGCCTCTTATTTATGGAGTTCTAGTCTCCACCATCTCACAATAATAATAAAAAATATTCAAGTGATCATGTTTGATGATTCAAACAAATACTTAAATAATATTACAATGTTCTTGAATTAGTCATCAAATAATAAATTAATCATTTTATAAGAGGATCAAGTAACTCGGGTATGTATCTAGGAAAACTTATCCAACAAGCAATAATAGAATAATTATGTTATATGTATTACATATAACATATATGCAATAATAGAATAATCGCCAAAGAAGTGTGTCTTAGGGAATTGTGCAAAGTAGTTGCAACCATTTCCCAAAAATAATAAAAGTAACCTATAACAAGTGTGCCCTAGGAAATAGCAAGAGACCCTATCAAATAGAAAGAAAGAAAGAAAATGATTTTAACATCCACGAGGCTAACAATAGCCTATGGGACAGACCGCCTCACACACTGATTTCTGCAGTTCAGTTCTTTTCCTGTTCAACTTGATGATGAGCTCCCCCAATATCTCCATTGTCCCCTTGTTGAATAAGTTATTCCAAGAGCTAGTTGTCAAGATACTTATATAGTTGTCCCTATTGTCTTTGAAGGCTTCACACTCTAAAATGAAATGCTTTTTTGTTTCCACTTTTCCGGAAGTGCATAACACACACACCCTTTCTTCTGAAGCTTCTTTTGGTCTTTTCGAACGCCAAAAAGACCGTTTCACAACGGAGTTGATGGGAGTCAGTTCTTAATTGGGCAATAAACATTTTGGCTCTCCAAGATATATTGGCCCCTATGTACGCTTTTTGATGATGATTGTATGTGGGATTAAACTCTTCAATATAATACTCTTTCTTTCTCCCGAGCTCTTTGTCCCAAGTTCGCTTGTGGAACCTATCAATAACAAAAGCTTTTATTTCTTTACTGTTCGTAGGGCACCTGTTCAAGTGGATATCCCATTTATTAAGCCATTTAATATTTTGTCGCATCCACGTCTTCTTTCTTTTGCACAATATGCCATTGAAGATGACCTTAGGTCACCGAGTTTTTTCCATTTACTCAATTTTTTTAGATATCTTATAAAACCCACCTTAACAATTGCTTCAATAGGAGCAACCCTTATTTCACTCATATAACATAATCTTCATATAAATAACATATGAACAAGAATAACATAGTCTCCATATAGCAAGTGGTGTTCCACTAAGAGAAAATGTGCCACTCCATAAATAGCAAGAGACCAAGTCAATGTGTAACAACCCTAATTAATAGGAGTCCGGGGATATGATAAATATTTTGACCATTGTCTATGTGGCCTGCAGAGTGAGTACTCGTGTAGATGATTGGAAAAGTCTATCTGCATGGCGAATACACGGCTTACACAAGTCTTGGGTTTTCTCGTGTAATACTTGCATAGTGTAATGTTGTTTGTAGAGAAGTCACGAGTTAAGCACAATTACGTAGTGTTGTGCTGAGTGTTTAGGTTTAACCAATTTTCTCTACAAGATACTTCATATATATAAGTTAATAGATATTTTTAATACATTACATTTAATGTCAATAACTTAGAAGCAAAATTTAACAATTTATTTAGTTTAAATTATAATGAGTTATATTTAGTTTAAATTATAATGAGTTATATTTAGTGATTGATATAAATTTTTTAGATTTATTTTTAAATGAGTTATGTTAACTTTTAATAGCTAGATCAGAAAAAAGAGAGGTCGCATTGTATAATATCTTATGTTAATGAATTATTGGAAGATAAATTATATTGCGCATTCGACGTTTAATTCATGCGCAAGTTGAGTGGGTTGAATTAAGATATATAAGACATTTAATATTACAATGGTCGTATTATATTAATCATCATTGGAATATATAATACGATTTGTGCTTTTAGCATTCTGAAGACATGCACAAGTTGCGCAAACCTAAGATACGTTTTAGATGATTACACTTGAAGGATGTTTACATCATAGTCCTATCTGTTTCGTATAGATTCTTGAGATTAGTAATTTGTGTTAGAAGTTTCGACTGAATTTAATTGTTATAAGTAGAAATGTATTTTTGGGTTGGGTTTATTTTGTAAATTTAAATGGTTGCATGTTAAATTTTGACTAGAAAAAGTTTTTTTTTTTTTTTTATATCATTGATTCATCTTGCACATGTTTATATGCATAGTATTACTCACTCTTTGATGACTAAATTTTAGGGTTGTTACATAATGGAATAAAAAATGATATCCAAGAGATAACTTATCCATGCAAATCTTGAACTATGTGAAGAATCTCCCAAAACAACAAGGGTGTGCTAGTTCTAAGTCAAATATCCATCATCAAGGTGAAAACATGGTGTGAACAGGGCTTATTGCAAGGTGTAGGTGGAACTTTTAGTGGAGCGCACCACCTAGGAAAGAGTGCCTAGAAGATGGTGTCAAAAAATGAATAAAAAATGGTTAAATGGATGTGAAAGTGGACAAGTGGATAGGGCATATGCATAACTAACCCTCAAAAACTGTAAAAAATCAACCACCTTCTCAACATATGTGCCAAGTCAATGAAATGGTCAATAAGAGTGGCATTTGTGAGTGTGAACAAGGCTAAATAACCCCAACAAATTTTTATGTGGGTAACCATTATCAAATACCATTTTTTTAATAGTATATTGCCTCAAGGGTGGCAGGTGTGGGAGGATCATTCTCAATCCTGAAGGAAACACAAAAAACACCATTAAGTGTGGATTCAAACAACCAAGCAAAGGCATTAGCATTATTCCAAGGGTTAAGGATTATTGATCTGAAAAACACATTTAATAATCAAGTTGATGCTAAGATACTCCTCTCTGAGTGACGACAACTTAATTAGGACTATCAAGAGAAGTAGAAAGGAATTCATTTGGTTTGAAGGTGTCGAGTTCTTTCACATCCTAAGGTCACTCAACCATCAAGCAGATCGTCTAGCCGACAATGTTTTTCTTCTTATTTGTGGTAAATTAAGATTAAAAAGTGGGGAGGTATTTTCCCCAACCTCTAAGTATAAAACCATGGTTATGAAACAACCTTGCATGATATACAATTGGCATGTTAATACACATGGGAAGTGTTGGAGAGGCATTTTGGATAAGCTCTGGGATTTGCGCTAGAAGGAGATAAAATGATAAAAGGAAATTATAAGATGGACTAGAGCGCGCGACGGAAGCAGACTTCAAGGAGTCAAAGAGCGAACAAAAGGATGCGCGACGAAGAAGCGTGCAAAAGGCAGAAAACGGTTATAAACTGTAGGGTTTGTGGACATTTTGTCCACTTTTTTAACGGGTTTTGGGGGACACTTTGTCCACTTTTGTAACGGGCTTAGTTCTACTGCTATGTATAAATATGTAAGAAAGGAAATAGTGAGAGAGGAGAGGCATGCATGAGTGAGAATGTGATAGTGCGTGTAAGTTGCAAATTCTTTTTGGGGTAAGGGAGTCATGCAGAGGAAGAAATATGTAGTATGGCTAAGGGGTGAACTCGCACTACAAAAAAATGGCTAGGAAGGTTTGGGATGATACTACTCTTGCATATTTTGTACCGCAGTGTGCAGTTGTAAGAAAGTTATTAATGAATAATATAAGAAGCCATTCATTGTGGATGTATCCCAAGTTGGGTGAACCACGTAAATCTGTGTGTTATGGTGTGTTTGCAATTTATGTTGCTTTTTGGTTTATGTTGAATGAATTAATCATATATGATATTTGTTGGATACATGCCTAGTTAGAAAGAAAGGTTGTTTTTGGAGGAGAAGCACGCAAGGAGGAAAAGACAACTGGAAGGAAAAGAAACATGTATAAGAGAAGCAGGCGAGGCGTGCATGCAAGGAAGACCTAATGACGCTAGGGTTAGGGTTTTTGTAATGTATTGTAATGGCTGATGAGCCAGGAATATAAATATGTAGTACTTAGAAGAAGAAATAGATACAAACATACACAGAGGAAGAGAGAGTTGTAAGAACTGTACGAGTCATTAAGATGGTGAGATAGGGAAGTAGTGAGCGACTCGATCCCGAGGGTTAGATCGTAGGTTGAGGAGCTTGGTGTGATCTAGTTAGCCTCACAAGGATCGAGGATCCTATGGAAAAGAATGAGAACTAAGATTGTAAACATGCGTGATGTGATATATTATTGAACCATAATAAAATCTTTAGAGCCAGATCTTTTTGGATGTAGCCCAGGAGGGGGTGAACCACGGTAACACCTGTGTTATGTGGAAGAATGTATGCGTCTTTATGGCTGATTAATTGTTGAATGTTAGATGAATGAATTAAATAGTTGGATCTGGTATTCCACATGCATGAATAAAATTACCGCTATAAGTCGATGTTAGACTGAATGAATAAGATAGATTACATAGTACAACTGCAGATCTCCACTCATTCCCAGGTTACAAACACCTGAGTATTGCAGCAAGCCATAAAGTTATCTTGGGTGAGACTGCGCGGTACAATTTGTGTGTTGTGTTGCCTTTTGGTCTACCAGAGGGGCCGATAGTTTTAAATGGATTTTGTTGGGAGCTTATCAAATCTGAACCAGGGTCAATCAATGAGAGTAAGATAGAATCATAATAACCCATAAGGAATCCTAAGTAAGACAAATACCAATAGAAGAGTAAAATCCAACAAATGGTTATGTTTCCAGTTGTTTGAAAGAGAATGGGATTGAGTAGATGAGATTTGTGGAATACGTGTTAAAAGAATGACGAGCCGGACAACAAGAAGTTGAGAGAATGAGAATCTAAAAGGGAATGTTGAGACCATGGAATCCAACAAAGGCAGAGATAGAGAGTTGGTTGAAGACAAAGGAGCTAGAGTTTGCGCAGAAAGATAACAGAAACTCGAAGTTGACACCGCACAAATATATGGACAAGTATGTATTCAGTGACATGCATGAAGTATTTTTCTATGATTTCCCGCATGTATTGCAGGAGTGGATAAAAATATTGAAAGAAAACCATCCTACAAATTAGATCAGACAACTAGAGTGGAATCCTGAAGAGATCGCGCAATTACAACGAGTTGATAATAAGTTTATGCATGCAGTAGATTTCTGGTTAGACAACATTGTTGCAGGATTTATCACAGAATGTGTAGTAGATATAGCAAAGTCTTATATTGCAGCTGAACAAGAGTTCTTGAAGGGACCTCGAGGTAGGTACATCAGATCATTATATACTTCTATTAAGATATTACTATATAACAAAGGTGTAATGACAATGGAGTCAGACAACTAGACTTCCTTGTGTGCATGGGGGAAGGGGGGAAGCACTGACATGAGAAGGAGAAATGGAAGGAGAAGTGGATAAAGGAAAGAAGGAGGAGGCCTTGGACCCAATTATGATGGACGAAGACCAGATCAAGAGGATCATGGAAACAACTAGAAAAATGCACAGTGGAGTACCCTACCAATATAAGGTGAACACCAAGAAGAGAGTCATAAACGCGAGGGAAGGCTTGGAAAGTGATGAAGAAGAGGTAGAGGATCTTCGGGCTATGGAACAGATTGAGGAAATACTGCACACGACATATGAGAGGAAGACAAAAGGTCTAAGAGCGAGAATATAAGACATCACTCCTAGCCATATCAATGTCAGTGTGGAACTCATAAACCCATGTGCAATTAATACACCAAGAAGAACACCACCATTTAGACAACCGAATTTCGGAAGAAGGAAGACAATAGGGAGTACATCTACACAAGGAACCACAACTAGGAGAGCCAGTTCAAGAAGCATTAGTCAAGTATCTTGTAACATACCCAGCCACCCACAGGCCGGTGCATGCTACCTTCAAGCCCGCCCTTGGACTTCTTTCTCTTATAGATACCTTTTAAAGTTTAAGGATGCATAAAAGAAAAGACTTAAACGACATGCACAACAATATCCAACAAGCATACATAGTCTAAAGATTCAATTAAACGATAATTAAATATACACAACGAAAATACATTTATATACATGTAAATGATACCATAATAGAGAGAATTTATCTTTATGAAATATGACACCAACTGGTTACAGAACAAGGATGTTCCACCCAACCATAGACACTACTGTTCAAAATATCAACAACAACATCACCTCTGAACTAGGGCTATGAATCCATAAGGATGGTTCCAGAGTGTTACTTGGCTTCGCTAGTCAACACCCAAGCTCTCACAGGATTCCCAGCTCTCACAACAATCCAAGTACCCAACTCTCTTCTACCTAGCTTGCACCACCCGAGAGAACAGACCTCCACCCTTCTCTGCCACACAGTCCCTTAGGAAGTCCTTCTCCTTAATTCCGGATCTAGCACAACTGGTCTAGAATATCGATGATGGAACTCTCAGGACTCACAGCTATGAGCAACGTTGGACACAGTCCAACGCATCTCAGACATGCGGGCCTCAATTCGCGGCTCGATCACTCCAGTGACCACTACAACCAACTATCCCATGGCTAATTCTTCGAAATTTCAGCTCCCTTTCCCAAGCCAAGACGCGGATGACGGATGGATCAATGAACGAGTAAGTGGGTGCATGGAGGTGTGTGCATGAAAGTGTGTGAGGGATAGAATGGTGTGAATGCAGAAGTGAAGGAGCGAACGAGCCAATGACCAACCCCCCCATCAGACCAAAGGCGGGTTTAAGTAACTTCGTGGGGAAATCAAGAACCTCCTGGACTTCTCCAAGAATCTCACGTAATGATCCCCTCCCTTAGGAAAAAAGGGTAATTAACATAGGAAATAAACACTTAGCCCCTCAAGCCCCCTCTCTTGTGGAATCATAGCCCCCTATAACTCTAGTCCTTGTCTGTCTAGCAGCCAACCATGTATTTATTATTAATAATGATAAAAAAGTTACATGTCTTGGGCACACTGGCCTTTTAATAATTGTTTGGGCACTCTGGCCTCTCATCATTGTAACAATACATTATTTAAAATGGGGGTTCAAAAAATGGGGTGTTACATCCCCTCCCCCTTATTTTGGCATTTTCCTCAGTGCATATACAAAAATAGAGATCAAAATCTCAAATTTATTCAAAAAGTTGTGGGTACTCTACCCGCATGGCATCTTCATGCTTCCAGGTAGCATCTTCAGGACTATAGCAGGCCCACTGAACTTTTACCAGCTCTATAACTCGATTTTGAAGCATTTTGACTTTTTTGTCCAATACCTGCACTGGCTGAACCTGAAAATCTCCCTCTATCTCTACATGAATCAGATGCCAATCAATAACATGGTTAGAATCATGTACATATTTATTTAGTAAAGAGACATGAAATACATTATGCACATTCATGGAAGAAGGCAATGCAAGCATGTATGCAACTGGCCCTATTCTGTCCAATATTTCAAATGGACCACAAAATTTGGTTGCCATCTTTGTACAACTACCCAATTTCAAAGATATTTTATAGGGATTCACTTTCAAAAGTACATGCTCCCCTATTTTAAATTCTCTAGCTGTCATGTTCTTGTCTGCATAAACTTTCTGTCTATCCCGATCTGCCTTTAAATTCTGCTTGATCTTGACCACTTGGTATTCCATGTCCTTGAGCAACTCCGGCCCAAGTACCACTCTATCTGTTGGGTTGTCCCAGCTTACTAGAGTATTGCATTTCCTACCGTACAAGGCTTCAAATGGGCTCATTCTCAATGAAGCTTGATACCCATTATTATATGCAAACTCAACCAAGTGTAAGTAATCTTCCCACTTAGATGGCTTATCCATCACATACATTCTCGGCATGTCTTCAATTATTCGATTGACTCTCTATGTTTTCCCATCTGTTTGGGGACGATATGCTATGCTAAAATTTAGATTTGTGTCAAATCCTTTAAACAATACCCTCCAGAAATTGGAGGTAAACTTTGTATCTATGTCTGATACAATTGTCCTAGGTATCCCATGCAACCTAGCAATTTCCTTCATGAAATTTTTTGCAATATTAACTGTTGTATGCGTTGTCTTCACAGGCACAAAATGAGCAGCCTTTGTTAATTTTTCAACCACCACCATGATGGAATCATGTTTCTTATTCGTTCTGGGTAATCCTGTGATGAAATCCATCGTGATCACTTCCCATTTCTTCTATGGAATTGTCAATGGTTGCAACAAACCCATTGGGTGCCTATGCTCATCCTTCACCTTCTGACATTCCATACATCGAGCGATGTAATCAACAACATCCTTCTTCATTCCTGGCCAAAAGAACTGGCTTTTTACTGTTGTAATTGTTTTCTTGGTGGCAACCCAAGAAACAACTTCTGACCATATCATGGATTCTTCTTTTGGTCCTAGTGGCTAACTGAACCAAACTTGTTTTTCCAAGTTTACTTTTATCCAAATGTAATATATCCACTATCTTAGGATCAATGTAGTAATGACTTTCTCTTGAATCAATCAAAATAGCAACAGGTTGATTTATGATCTTACCTTCCACCTCGATCATATTGGACTAGTACCATGCTTGTCAATCATCTAAATCTGCATAGATTCTTTCCATATCTTCGACTGTTGTAGCCTCTTGGATGTTGTGCACAGTCTTCACTCTGTCCTTTCTGTGTGGGAAATCCTTGTACAGGTGATCTTCCTTGCATCCCTAGCATTGGATTGGTGGTCTTCCCCTTTTTCCCAAGGAATCTCCTTTCTTGAAATCCCCCTTAGCATACTGATATTGATTATTTTTACTAGGCTCATTCCTATTGAAGGGAGGTTTGAATCCTTTCCTCCTCTGATCAGACTTCACATTTTTCTTGTCCTTCCAATATTTTTGCAGGGATTCTCTTCCCTGGCCTTGCTCGTACAGGTATTTAGCCTTCCTGATAGCTTTAGTCAAGGTCTTAGGTTCATCATATTTGATCTTTTACTTATAAAAGGTTGGAAGTCCACTTAGAAATATCTGTATTTTTACTTTATCATCGCCAATGAACCTAACATATTTTAACAATCCAAAGAACTTCTTGTTGTGCTCTACCATAGTCATGCTTCCCAACCTGAGTTCAAAGAACTCTTGCATTTTCTTGTCATAGAAATGCTCTGAGAGGTATTCCTTCTAGAAGTACTTCTTGAACTACTTCCAAGTGATCCCACTTTCATTAATGTGCTTCACTTGCTTCAGTTGGTCCCACCACATTGCAGTTTTCCCGTGTAAATGGTAGGTGGAAATACTGGCTTCTAGGTTTGATGAATAGTTATGCAACTAAAAACATCTCCTGAGCCCAAGCAACCATGCTTTGGCATCATCTTCCCTTTCTCTTTCACCATCGAAGGAAGGTGGCTTGATCTTCCTCAGATCTCCTTGCAAACTATCTATCTCTTGTTTCCTTCTTTGGTGTCTGACAAGAGATACCCCTGGACTACTTACAGGATATTCCGATGCATAAAACTTTCTTTTTGAGTAAGGAGGTGAGTGGTTTCCATGAGCTCTATGAGAACTTATGGAATAACCATCTCTTCCACGATCATTCCTTCTTTCATGGCACCTGCCTTCTTCCTCTTGTCTTGAGTTTGATCCCTTCTTCGTTTATCTCTGCAACTGATTTAAGCTCTGCAACACTCGAGCATTTATCTAACTTTTCTCTTACTTCCATATTCAAGATTCTTACTGTTTCTATTAACGTTTCCTACTCTCCTTTTCCCTTACATCCATTGGACTCTGTCTCCGCATTACCAACTCTAGTATTCTTTCCTTCAGCTTCCTTATCATGACTGGAGGCTCCCTCTCCTTCTTCCATTTCCTCAATATGCATCCTGAGCTGATGTGCTTAAGCCCATTAATTTTGCAAAATGTGCAAGCGACTATTTTGTTAGAATTATGCATACGATAAAAAAAATTGCCAAACCATGCTACAAGTCTCTTTTTTTTTTCATGGAGATGATATCCCCATTCTCTGAAAATAACAGTGTCCTGTTATCCTTGGCCGACACATAATCTCATCCTGCATAGGTGCTTCCTTCAAACCACCTTCCCAGGTGACCACGACTAGAAACTGCGGCTAAATCCTTCCTTATCACCTTTCTGTCTTGAAGACAACCAATTTAGACCTTATCCCTCCTTCCCTCAGCTCTCAATCTGCATATGACCACGGCCACGACCCTGCGCTTAGCTGAAAAAGTGTTTGTCCAGAGCTTCGGGACTTCAGAACTTTCAGCCAGGACCGGATCAATGGTCCTCGTCCTCTTTCATGATCAATGATGGAGATCCACTTTGGGACTCCACGCTTTGGGGGTCTCAACTTTACCTTCTTGCTTCCTCCCGGAATGCTTTTACTCAAAGTTCATGGTCTGTTGATGGGTGTCCTCCCATATATCAGTGACTGCAAATCGCTTCAGCTCTTTAGGGTTCGAAAGTTTCAAACCTTCCTCTTGCACTTTCTCTCGGACTGCTTTTACCCGAAGTCAATGATCCTTCGACGTGTGTCTTCTGGAATCAACAGTCAATATGTACTCCAGCCTTTAGGTCTTCATGATTTTTTGACCCAACACAACCTGTCACATCTTTCCCCTCCAGAGTGCCCAGTCTTTGGACTACATGATCTGTCGCCACGTGGTGAAATAATGGAAGCGAACACGTGGCCCAATCAGGCGGGTAACACATGTCACGCTCTATCTGACCTTTCAATACTCCAAATGGTAAAAAATTACTGACACGTGGCACACATTCCATGTTTCCATGTCATCCTAGATGATGTCAGCAAGCCATGTCACTTCGAAAATTCTGAGGTCCACATCACCTCCTGGTGATTTCATAGTGCCCCATCACTTTGACTCTTTGGGCTTCGGAACTTAGGTAGTTTTCCATGCTAGTACACTTCCAATTATCCCGAACTCCAAATTCCTAAAATGACCAATCTGTCTCCATGTGTCCTCCTAGATCGAGCGACTAAGATTCACTTCGAGTCTTCACCTGGAGTCCACGGATCTCCACCGCGTGTCCTCCTTAATCTGACGGCTATGATTTCTTCGAGTCTATGGACTTTGAAAATCTCAAATTTCAAAACTTATCTGGCCCCACTAGATTTTATCCGAAGCCATGGATCTGGTGACGTGTGGCTCTTGGTAGATCAATGGCTAATATCCTCTCGAATGATTGGACAATCAAGATTTACTTTGGCTCTCCGACTCTCCGGGCTTCGGGAGTCTCAAATCTCAACTGAAAACCTCTCGAACAGATTCCTCCGGAGTTACTAATCTGCTAACACGTAACCTCTTGGTGACCGATGGTCAGGATCTACTTTGAATGATCTAACAATTGATATTTACTTCAGGTCTCCATCTCTCGGGCTTCGGGAGTTTCAACTCTCAACTTCTCCTCGCTCTCTCTTTCCTAGAGTTCTTTCACCCGGAGCACACGATTGGTTGACGCGTGTCCTATGGATCGACGGTCCCCAACTACTTCGGCTATTCAGAGTTTCGATGTTCATGCCCTAACCTGTCACATCACTGCATGCCTTTCAATTTGCGGGGGCATGTATCAGCGGTTTGGAGTAACCCAATTTTCACCCCACAATTTTCCTGATGCTGGCATATAATCCATTGGGGAAATCATGGTTTGGATTGTGGGACTACCTTGGGAAATTATCTCTCGTTCCACTTGGTTCCCTGCAATGCCTCGTGTCCGTTGATCTCCCTCTCCCAGGGGATCCGACGAAGGTGACCTTAACCCTTGCTTCCTTTTCATTGGACGACCCATGTTCGCCTATCCTATGATCCAATGATCCCAGATCTCTCCTAATCCTATAGTGGTGATCGCTCCCAAATTTGAAGGGGACAGTCAAGATCCTTCGAACCCCTTACACGGGTCTTTGGCATTCTATCTTCTATGTAGATTCTGCAATGCCATTCCTCCTGAGATTTTCAACTCCACAGTCAGAGTTTGATCTCGACCCCGAGACTCTGACTAATAGACCTGGCCCATACCATCCCGATGTTTCAACCAGAAGCTCTGGTACCAAACTGTAACATACCCAGCTACCCATAGGCTGGGGCATGCTACCTTCAAGCCCGCCCTTGGACTTCTTTCTCTTATAGATACCTTTTAAAATTTAAGGATGCATAAAATAAAAGACTTTAACGACATGCACAACAATATCCAACAAGCATGCATAGTCTAAAGATTCAATTAAACAATAATTAAATATAAACAGCGAAAATACATTCACATACATGTAAATGATACCATAACAGAGAGAACTTATCTTTATGAAATATGACACCAAGTGGCTGCAGAACAAGGACGTTCCACCCAACCATAGACACTACTATTCCAAATCTAACAACAACGTCACCCCCAAGCTAGGGCTATGAATCCACAAGGACGGTTCCAAAGTGTTACTTGGCTTCCCAAACCAGTCAACACCCAAGCTCTCACAGGATTCCCAACTCTCACAAAAATCCAAGTACCTAGCTCTCTTCTACCCAACTTTCACAACACAGTCCCTCAGGCAGTCCTTCTCCTTAATTCGGGCTCCAATGCAACTAGTCTAGAATATCGATGCTGGAACTCTCAAGAATCGCAGCTGTGAGCAATGTTGGACACAGGCTAACACATCTCAGATATGTGGGCCTCAAGTCGTGGCTGGATCACTCCAGCGACCACTACAACCAACTATCTTGTGGTTGATTCTTCGGCAATTCGGTTCCCTTTCCCAAGCCAAGATGCAAATGGTGGATGGATCAATGAATGAGTAAGTGGGTGCATGGAGGTGCGTCCAAGAAAGTGTGTTAGCGATAGAATGGTGTGAATGTAGAAGTGAAGGAGCGAACGAGCCAATGACCAACCCCCCATCAGACCAGAGGTGAGTTTAAGTAACTTCGTGGGGAAATCAAGAACCTCCTGGCCTTCCCCAAGAATCTCACGTAATCGATCCTCTCCCTTAGGAAAAAATGGTAATTAACATAGGAAATAAACACTTATCCCCTCAAGCCCCCTCTCTTGTGGAATCATAGCTCCCTATAACTCTAGTCCTTGTCTGTCTAGTAGCCACCCATGTATTTATTATTAATAATGATAAAAAAATTACATGTCCTGGGCACACTTGCCTTTTAATAATTGTTTGGGGACTCTAGCCTCTCAACATTGTAACAATACATTATTTAAAATGGGGGTTCAAAACCTGGGGTGTTAGATATCTACACCACGTGGAGGTAGTAGTTCAACATTTAGGATGGCAGGACATGATCCCACCATTAGGTTACTAGAATTCAAAGGAGAGGTGTTGGAGGACCCAGAGAAGCACCTGTTTATCTGTGAAAATATCTAGGAAGTGAAATAGATCACAGACGAGGACACTAAATGATGCAGGAGCATCTCTCCACGTCAGCCAGCCAGCCAGCCAGCCACGTCAACGTGCACGCATGCAAAGGTTGAAGAGAGGCACAACCTCATTTAAAATTCAAATTTGAAATTGAATGTAATTTAATGTCTAGGCTGGTGAGCCATGGAAGCCGTGCCTTTGTGCAGGAGTTAGATAGGATCGAATTTAATGCTAGATCGGTTGAGATCTAGATCCAGGCGCTGGACTAGACATCCATTGAATGTAATTGAATAAGGTAGGTAGACCTGGAGGGAAGCGCTCGATGAGCCCCTCAGGTAAAAGAGATTTGGATATCTCATTTTGAGTTAGATAGGTTGTAGAGAAGAGAGGAGCTAGAGAGAGCTCAGGAACACCATTGTAAATTCAGGCATTTACCATTGTTAATATAACAGAGCAGTTTTTCCTGCATTTTCTGTGTGTTGAATGGATGTCTGTAGATGTTCTTTTATGTGCTGTGAATGTATGAATGTTAGGCATTTGCAGGGAGTTTGTGTGATTTCAGGCTTGAGAGGTCTTTGAGGTTTCATGTCAGGAGGGCATGACAGAGTGCTGCGGTCTCTGAATACCAGTGCACAGAGGTTTCACTTCTGAACTCTGTGGAGTCAGACAAAGGTGTGTCGAGGCACAAGGATGAAGTCAACAACTCAAGAGTAAGACCTCAAGGTTGCTGAACACCTTGGAGGCAAGGCTGTGTAGCTGAAACACAATTGTAGACAGAACTTTGCTGTAAGTTCTGTAGAGCTCTGCCAGGTGGGCATTGTGTACAGGCCCAAGGTGCATTTGAAGGAATTCTATTATGAGTTAGATAGAAGACAAAATCTCTGAGGAGTTCTGTAGAGCTCTGCCAAGTGGGCATTGAGCGTATGCGTTGTGGTGCATTTGAAGGAGAACTCTACTAAGAGTTGAAGATAGAGACAGAATCACTAAGGATTCTGTGAGAGCTCTGTCAGGTGGGCATTGAGCAAGTGTATAAGTGTACAGGAGAACAGAAGTGTCAGAAGTTCTGAGAAGAGAAGAAACTCTGCCAGGAGGGCATCGAGTCAGTGTGCAGGCAAGCACAAAAGAGGAAAGAACTCTTTGAGTTTTGTGAATTGAAGGAAGATTCCACTGAAGGATCTTCACTGGGTTGCTGAACACCCATAAGGACTCAGCAAGAGGTTGCTTGAGCAGCAGGATAGCCAGGAAGGTGTAAATTTCTCCATCTGAGGGAGAAGAAGGACAAAATCCCTCAAGGGGTCTGAGTGTTCGAAGAAGCTCAGGAGGGGTAGCGTGGTGTATGCGCAAAGACTCTACTGGAGGTAGAGGTCAAATCTTTAGAGGGTTGAACAACAAGCTCAGGAGAAGTTAGTGTTTTTATACATGTGGCGAAGCTCAGAGTCGTGGAGTTCGCACATAGGAAAGAAGACAAGGTAGAGGCCTTGGGAAAATCTAAATTCCCCTAAGTCTAGGAAAGAGATGCGCAGGGAGCTCAGGAGGGAGCAATAGCCGCCATCAGATCGACTGGGAAAAACAGATCTAGACCATTGATTTCCACGTCCAGGAGGAGCGTACAGGAGAAAGGGATCTGAGCCGTTAGATTTCGCTCAGAATCCCCGACAACCGTCGGATCCGCAGGAGTTGCGCACAGTTTAACCTATGGAGGAGGAGCGCATGAGGAGGATTTATCTGAGCCATCAGATCTTGGATCAAATCGTCGACAACCGTCGGATCTGCAAGAGTCACGCGGGAGTTAGCCCCGTGAACAGGAGGAGAGAAGTCCTGACAAGCATCGTGATATCGGCCATCGGGAAATCAGAGTTCTTGAGGTCATGTGAATTGGGACAGCGGCAATCGCGAAATCCCGATGAGGATCTCGACCGTCCATTAGCAGGGAACACGTGGCAGAGATCCAACGCCATCGACATTTGGCGCATCGGGAAATCAGCATTCCTGAGGTCAAGGGAGCCAGGACATCGAAAGTCCCGAAATCCTGGAGAGATCGGGACCGTCCATCAGGAGGAGGACGCATGGAAACAATCGAGCGCTACCAGGAAAATCTTGACAGGAAGGCCATCTATCGGCATATCGGGAATCGAGATATCGGAGATCCTGAGAGTGAGAGTTTTGTGCATTGCAGAATCGCGATACGCGATTTCCCGATCGTGACAAAGGTGGACCCCATAGGAGTCGGCGAGGAGGACAGGTGGCATCCCATATCGGCTATCAGGATATTGGAGATCTCAGAGCAAGGATTTCGTGCATCTCAAACTTGCGAACCCCGTAGCCCCAATGGGATAAGGTTGTGGTCATGAGAGTTGGTCATATGAGCGGGAGCTGAGCCGGGAGGGCCAGCGTGTGAAGGAGCGCATCGGGGATCGGAGGATCAGGAGTTTTGGGTACATGTGCACCCCGGCATCGCAAACCCCAAAACCCCAATGAGATTTGTTGCTATGGTCACATAGGGCCATAGTATAGCCAGGAGGGCTAACTAATACAAGGGCACATCGGTAATTCGGGGATCGAGAATTCGAAGGGTCAGAAATTCCCGATGGCAGGAAGGCCGAAACCCCGATGGGAGACAGAAGGCTGCGGTCTTGTGGACGCATGGTCATATGGAACTGAGCCTAGCTAGGAGGAGCTAAGGGCATAGGAGATCTTATCGGTAATCGGATATTGGGGATTCACGAGGACATAGGTTTGTCACAACGGGATTTACGAAACCCTGAACCCCGACATTAAGATCGGGGACTACCATGGTAAGTGCAGAAGGCCGTGTAGGTGAGCGAAAGGACCTGTGGATTGGGTTTTTGTAGCAGAGATTCCTGAGGGAATCCAAAGAGGTAATTCGGCTCATGAATGAGTGGAATCGAATGATCCTGTGAGTAGGAGAGCGCGAGGAGAGGTGGCTCGCGATTATTCTCTCTTTCCGTCATGTGGTATCAGAGCTGAATTCTTGTCTGTATATTTCAGGAAAGAGAGGCAGGAGGAGATAATAGAAGCACTCTGATACACACGTCAGGTGGTATCAGAGCGGGACTCTGTTTGTATATTTCAAGCAGAGGAGAGAAGGCAGAAGAGAGAGTTGCCGAGGACTCTGTGACAATTGTTTGCAGGTAGGCAGCAGTCGAGGAGACAGTCAGCAGGACTGTAGGATGAAGCTGAGCACTCAGGATTGTAGGAGTGACAGTAGCAGGTTTACCAGAGAGGTAGAAAGGGACAACGCCATGGTTACTGAAGGCCATAGGTCTACTGAACGGAAGAAGCCATAGCTGATGAGCCCAGCTGAAAGATTGAAAGAACTTGCTGATATCAGGGAAAAAATTTAGGAGCTGGAACTGCGGATGCGGCAGAATAAAAAGATGAGATGGGTATATGAGTGGCCCATGAAGAAGCCAAATATGAAGTGGCTAGTCAGAGAGTTGATGGTCATGAGACAACGTAGGCTGTTGAGAAAGTGGTTGAGGTATGATGAAAACCTCAAGGCCACAGAGGAAAAGATGATTGATCACTGTGAGCCAGAGACTGGAAGAGGTCTCGATGATGAAGAGGATGAATTGGGATCGGCTGAGGATCTCAAGCACTACCAGGAGGGCAGAGAAGAAGAAATTCCAGTTTTCCAGGAGGGAAATGATAAGATATCACTGAGGGATCTCGAAGACTGCCAGGAGGGCAGTGAAAGTATCTTAACCTGCCAGGTGGGCAGAGATGAACATTTGAGACTGTCTGAAAGTCTCATAGACTCAGAGGAGAGTTCAATTCAGCAGGGGTTGTTGATGAACATGGGATCGGTTGATCTCATAGTCTGCCAGGGAAGCAGCAGAAACATCCCATATTGCCAGGTGGGCAGGGATGAGCAGATGAGACTATCGGTGGGTCTCATAAACTCAGAAGTGAGTTGGAATCAGTCAGGGGAGCTGACAGAGAAGATGCAGCTAACAGGAGAGGAGGAAGATCAGAATGACATTCTGATGATTGGGGGAATTCAAATATTCCTACCATCTGCCCAGGAGGAGGCAGAAATCGGTATTGCAAATGGTGCAGCAGAAGAACAGTCTCAGTGGATGATGACTGTCAAGGAGGAATTGGAGCAGACATTTGAGACTGCCCGAGTGGAAGAAGAGGAGAATGAGCATTCTGAGGAATGGCTCAATAAATTCAACAAGGAAGATGAAAGAGTTGTAGCATTGGATCTGATAGCCGAAGAGGAAGAAGAGGATGATGAACATTCTGAGGAATGGCTCAGCATTTTCAGCCATGAAGCTGAAAAGAATGCAACAGAGGAGGTTGCAGAAGAAGAAGAAGAAGGAATAGACAACATTTGATTTGTTGATCTGTGGGATCAAATAGAATCCCTGGAGGAAAGGGTGAAATTGCAAAGCGTTTACATCCAACAGGTAAAGTTGGAAACAGATGAAGGTGGCATGGGAGATCATGATGATCTGCCCAATGGCCAAAAATTTTTGCAGCCGAGAACACTGCAAAAACAAGACCAGCCATGGGAGCAGATGGATGCAGTGATCGAGGAGACCATGGAGCTGATGATATGATCAACAAGCACTGCCAGCGAGGAGAAGCTGGGCAGAGAAGAGGCAATAGCAGCAGTGCAGCAGAAGCAAAATGGAGCAGATGGGAAGCTCCAGATGTTTGTTTGGGATCCAGGAGGATTTCCAACCACTTAGAGGGGAAGCGCATGAGTAGGAGCTCATGATTTTTCAACTGAGGAGTTTGATGCAGGAGCATCTCTCCATGTCATCCAGCTAGCCAGCCAGCCACATCAGCGCGCACGCATGCAAAGGTTGAAGAGAGGCGCAGCCTCATTTAAAATTCAAATTTGAAATTGAATGTAATTTAATGTCTAGGCTGGTGAGCCATGGAAGTCGTGCCTTTGTGCAGGCGTTAGATAGGATCGACTTTAATGCTAGATCTATTGAGATCTAGATCTAGGCGCTGGACTAGACAACCATTGAATGTAATTGAATAAGGTAGGTAGACCTGGAGGGAAGCACTCGATGAGCCCCTTAGGTAAAAGAGATTTGGATATCTCATTTTGAGTTAGATAGGTTGTAGAGAAGAGAGGAGCTAGAGAGAGATCAGGAACACCATTGTAAATTCATGCATTTTCCATTGTTAATATAACCGAGCAGTTTTTCCTGCATTTTCTATGCGTTGAATGGATGTCTGTAGGTGTTATTTTATGTGCTGTGAATGTATGAATGTTAGGCATTTGCAGGGAGTTTGTGTGATTTCAGGCTTGAGAGGTCTTTGAGGTTTCATGTCAGGAGGGCATGACAGAGTGCCGTGGTCTCTGAATACCAGTGCATAGAGTTTTCACTTCTGAACTCTACAGAGTCAGACAAAGGCGTGTCGAGGCACAAGGCTGAAGTCAACAACTCAAGAGTAATACCTCAAGGTTGCTGAACACCTTGGAGGCAAGGCTGTGTAGCTGAAACACAGTTGCAGACAGAAATTTGCTGTAAGTTCTTTAGAGCTCTACTAGGTGGGCATTGAGCACAGGCCTAAGGTGCATTTGAAGGAACTCTATTGTGAGTTAGACAGAAGATAGAATCTCCGAGGAGTTCTGTAGAGCTCTGCCAAGTGGGCATTGAGCGTATGCGCTGCTGTGCATTTTAAGGAGAACTCTGCTAAGAGTTGAAGATAGAGACAGAATCACTGAGGATTCTATGAGAGCTCTGTCAAGTGGGCATTGAGCAAGTGTATAAGTGTACAGGAGAACAGAACTGTCAGAAGTTCTGAGAAGAGAAGAAACTCTGCTAGGAGGGCATCGAGTCAGTGTGCAGGAAAGCACGGAAGAGGACAAAACTCTTTGAGTTCTGTGACTTGAAGGAAGATTCCACTGAAGGATCTTCACTGGGTTGTTGAACACCCAGAAGGACTCAACAAGAGGTTTCTTGAGCAGCAGGATAGTCAGGAAGGTTTAAATTTCTCCATCTGAGGGAGAAGAAGGACAAAATCCCTCAAGGGGTATGAGTGTTCGAAGAAGCTCAGGAGGGGTAGCGTGGTGTATGCGCAAAGACTCTACTGGAGGTAGAGGTCAAATCTTCAGAGGGTTGAACAACAAGCTTAGGAGGAGTTAGCGTTTTTATACACGTGGCGAAGCTCAGAGTTGTGGAGTTCGCACAGAGGAAAGAATACAAGGCAGAGGCCTTGGGAAAATCTAAATTCCCCTAAGTCTGGGAAAGAGATGAGTAGGGAGCTCAGGAGGGAGCAACAACCGCCGTCAGATTGGCTGGGAAAAACAGATCTGGACCATTGATTTCCACATCCAGGAGGAGTGTACAGGAGAAAGGGATTTGAGCTGTTAGATCTCGCTCAGAATCCCCGACAACCGTCGGATCTGCAAGAGTTGCACATAGTTTAACCTCGGGAGGAGGAGCGCACGAGGAGGATTTATTTGAGCCATCAGATCTTGGATCAGATCACCGACAACCGTCGGATCTGCAAGAGTCACGCGGGAGTTAACCCCGTGAACAGGAGGAGAGAAGTCCCAACAAGAATCGGGATATCGGCCATCGGGAAATTAGAGTTCTCGAGGTCGTGTGAATTGGGACAGCGGCAGTCGCGAAATCCCGACGAGGATTTGGACCGTCCATTAGCGGGGAACATGTGGCAGAGATCCGGCGCCATCGATGTTTGGCGCATCGGGAAATCGACATTCCTGAGGTCGAGGGAGCCAGGACATCGAAAGTCCCGAAATCCCGGAGAGATTGGGACCGTCCATCAGGAGGAGGACGCGTGGCAACAATCGAGCGCTACTGAGAAAAGCCTGACAGGAAGGCCATCTATTGGGATATTGGGAATCGAGATATCAGATATCCCGGGAGTGAGAGTTTTGTGCATTGCAGAATCGCGATATGTGATTTCCCGATCGTGACGAAGGTGGACACCAGAGGAGTCGGCGAGGAGGACAGGTGGCATCCCATATCGGCTATCGGGATATCGGAGATCCCGGGAGCAAGGAGTTCGTGCATCTCGAAATTGCGAACCTCGTATCCCTGACGGGATAAGGTTGTGGTCACGGGAGTTGGTCATATGAGCGAGAGTTGAGCTGGGAGGGCCAGCGTGTGAAGGAGTGCATCGGGGATCGGAGGATCGAGAGTTCCGGGTACATGTGCACCCCGACACCGCAAACCCCGAAACCCCAATGAGAGTTGTTGTTGTGGTCACATAGGGCCATAGTATAGCCAGGAGGGATAACCAATACAAGGGTGCATTGGTAATTCGGGCATCGAGAATTTGAGGGGTCAGAAATTCCCGACGGCAGGAAGGTTGAAACCCCGACGAGAGACACAAGGCTGTGGTCTTGTGGACGCATGGTCGTATGGACCTGAGCCTAGCCAGGAGGGGCTAAGGGCATAGGAGAGCTTATCGATAATCAGAGATCGAGGATTCACGAGGATAGAGGTTTGTCACAATGGGATTTACGAAACCCCGAACCCCAACATTAAGATCGGGGACTACCACAGTAAGTGCAGAAGGCCGTGTAGGTGAGCGAAAGGACCTGTGGATTGGGTTTTTGTAGTAGATATTCTCGAGGGAATCCAAAGAGCTAATTCGTCTCATGAATGAGTGGAATCAAATGATCCTGTGAGCAGGAGAGCGCGAGGAGAGGTGGCTCGCGGTTATTCTCTCACCGCGTCACTAAACTTGCACATTTATATATCACACTAAGAGATCGTGCACTGGATTGGTACATGAGTTTAGCTACAAACATTCCACCAGGGACAACTAGAACGATTGGATATATCAAGAAGTTGTTGATAAATGAATTCTAGAAGCCTAGTTCAGAGGATCAATACATGAATGAGATGATAGATATTAGACAGAAACCGGGAGAATCTATATGGTATATTGACCAGATATTCAAATGATTGAAGGGAGAGCTAAAGTATGTCATGACAGATATGAAGGATAGGCATTTGTTCATAAATTCACTACTACCACACTTGAAATATCCATTGTGACAACATAAGTTTCAGACATAGGCAGAGGCTCTACAGGAAGCTCTACAATTGGAAGAGAACCAATATCAAAAGATAGATCCGACCATAGAGGAGTTGAAGGAGGATTTGAATAACTTAACATTCCATCTAAACCACCAGAACAAAGGTAAGGACAAAAGAGAAGTTGTTTGGTGTACCACATGTAGGATAGAAGGACACCATAAGAATGGATTTCCAACATTCGCATAGTACATGGAAGCAGGAATGCCAAACTCGTTGCCAACAAGAGGACTATGGTGTGACATGATCCATATCACTGTCTAATGATGCAGAAGTACCAAACAGTACCGAAGAGCTCGCATTGCAAATTTTTCAAGTCAATAGGCCACGATGACAAAGATTGTAGAACTATTGACTTCATGAGGGAAAGAACATCAGATGTGTATAGGGTGCAAGAAGAAATGTTGACTAGGAAATCTGCACCACAGTTTAACCATGTACGAGCCCCGTATAACACTGCGCAGTAGCAATATAACACTGCGCAACAACAATATAACACTGCGCAACAACAATATAACACTATGTAGTCGTAGTACAATACCACG
This sequence comes from Picea engelmannii, assembly GCA_009831015.1. Lineage (NCBI taxonomy): Eukaryota > Viridiplantae > Streptophyta > Pinopsida > Pinales > Pinaceae > Picea > Picea engelmannii. The sequence goes on along the minus strand of ML776674.1, from coordinate 980,271 downwards.
CAACCACATTATAATACCACATAGTATAACTAGGTGCCTCAGTACAATGCACCATGAGGATATCGAGATGGATACAGAGGTGGAGGAAGAGAAAGAGGAGGATTTGGAAGAGGCATAGGAACAGTTGTATGCCACAACTGTCAACAAATAGTAAACTATGCAAGAGAATGTCCACTTCCATCCTCGACCTATATGTATTTTCGTGCATCAGACCATGACACAGAGGAATGTTTGACACTATTAGGGAAGATCCAAGAGAAGATAAATCATAACAATCAGAATGTTCAGTGGATTTCAACAGAAGTGAGGGATGAAGGAAGAAACATTAACATAGTTACGCATGGAGGAACTAAAACAGGAAACAATGCAGTAAGACAAGAGCCAACACAACACCAATGGGTGAAGAAGAATGTTGAACCAAAGAAGCAGTTTGATGCACATAATAAAAATGATATATTCAATCAGTCTAGACAAGATTTCATTAAGCCATACATTGCATCGACATCAACTACGCAATATAATAATCAAGTACCAGTGTATGAGATGCCTCCATTGTTGGATCACACCAAAGAAGCACAACCCCTAGGACAAGTAATTACAATTAAGGGTTTTTTGTAATCCTGTGTTAAACTACTAAATGATCCATCCGCTGTTAAAGTATTAGAAAACATGCTAGAAAGATGCAGCATAGAGGCAGAAGGAAATATGGAACAAAAAATAGTTAATCATCTGCATACAAGAAGGAGAAAAAATAGGGAATTCAGACTGAACGCCAACATTGGATATTTCATCATGGGATATATTATATTGGATTTAGGATCCAAAGTAAATGTGCTACCCAAGAAGACATGGAAATGTATGAGAGAACCCACATTAGGATATTCACATGTTCAGCTAAAACTAGCAAATCAACACATAGTTCTACCAATTGGAAGACTAAAAGGAGTGACAGTAGATCTAGATGGAGTGCTTACTAAAGCCGACTTCGAAGTAATAGAGATAGTGGATGGCACAACACCTTATCCAACATTGCTTGTCTTGCATTGGGCATTTGAAAATCAGGTCATAATCAACTTAAAGATGAGGAAGATGACATTTGAGCTAGGAGACTAAGAGTCATTATGCCATTGGAACTATTAGAAGGGGAAAGGTTTGTAGAACCTACTTTCTTAGACCTAGAGGAAATTAACCAGTTGTACAAAACAACTGCGCGAGAGGAATATTATGTGAACCCAACTGCATATGGGGTACAGAGTTGGAGAAGAATCACCTCATGTGTGATATACTTAGATACGAGCTTAGAAAATTGGCATCGATGGTTACACGAAGTCTCCATAAGAAGATGCGCAAGAACAAATCACGCAGTAAGATGGGTAGGTACAGAGCTAAGGGAACCTCCCAGATTCCATGGGGTGAATGACTTAGAAGCATTCTTAACATGATACAAATTTGAAGTGTTAGAAAATCATAGGCTCTTAGCCCTGGATATATCACTCAAGGAAACACCTACAACATGGTGGGGTGCACACAAAGAAACAGTCAAAGATTGGTACCAATATAAGCAATTACTGCACATTAGGTTTGGCGCAGAAAATTGAAGCAAACAACTACAGAAATATGATGGACAAGGGGCACCAGCAGAACACTTGAAGAAGTGCAGAATGCTATGGAGAATGACACCACCAGAGGAATGGCCTCATCATTTTGTTCACACACTAGAAGGGATCCCAATAAACTGGTATACAGACCAATAATTGCGCAAAGGAACTACAAACTGGACAATATTACAATAAAAATTTATAGTCACTTTCATTAAAGAACCGGAAGGTGAACTCATGACAGAAGAACAACAACAAAACATACAGAGAGTAAAAGAACTATTTTCATGCTACCACGTGCAGGAAGAAGCATGCACTAGATGAAGATGATCCACGAAATATTCAGATTGAGGAAGTTCAAGGTGAAAGAGAAGTAGAAGGTTCACCTCTTGAATCATAAGTATTTGTTGTGATGATAAAGGTGAAGAAAGTCAACATTGGGACAGTTGAGAATCCCAAAATGGACAGCATTGGAGACTATTGGGATGAGCAAACAATGGAAATCATAACAAATTTACTGCATGAGTACGTCGACCTGTTCCCAACAACGTTCATAGAAATGAAAGGCATAGCAGGAGAGCTAGGTAAAATGAAGATATCTCTCAGAGCTGAGGCAAGAACGATCAGACAATGACCATATAGATTAAACCCTATATATAATAAAAAAATTCAAAGTCGAAATCGATAGGATGTTGGAGGATGGAATCATAGAACCTGTAGAGGAATTGGAATGGGTAAGCCTGATGGTGGTTCAGGAGAAAAAACATGGAGGAATAAGGATATGTGTTGACTTGAGGAAGCTAAATGATGCATGACTACATGACCCATTCCCTACTCCTTTCACAGATGACAAGAAGCCTATTCATTCACCGGCGGATTCTCGGGATACCATCAGATTAATATAGCCCCGGAAGACATATACAAGACCACATTTTCCATGGAATGGGGATCCTACCAGTACATATTCATGTCATTTGGACTGAAGAATGCACCAACAATATTTTCCAGAGTAGTCATAGTTGCATTCAAAGAATTCATCCACTAGTTTCTAGAGGTATATATGGATGATTGGATAGTCTATAGTCTATTGAAAGACCATGTAGGGGTGTTTAGGATGATGTTAGAAAGATGAAGGAAGTTTCATATATCGTTAAATATCCAGAAGTGCATCTTCAGAACACCTTTTGGGATACTGTTGGTCCATATAGTATGAAAACAAGGATTGCTAGTAGATCCTTCCAAGATTGTAGTAATTAATAATCTACCACCACCAAAATTAGTCTGTCATTTAAGAGAAACATTGGGACACATAGGATACTACCGGAAATTTATAAAAGGGTATGCACAGATCACTACACCAATGGAAAAACTATTAAGAAAAGACAACAAGTTTCAATGGAATGAGGACTGTTAGCGAGGACTGGACACCCTAAAAGAGATGGTAACCGCACCAATACTAGTATTCCCAGATTGGGAAAAGAAATTCCATGTACATGTATATGCATCATTCATAGCACTTGGAGCTATTCTGGTGCAACCAGGATCAAGAGAATTGGACCATCCTATAGCATCTGCTAGCAAGAAACTGTCAAAATCATAGAATAATTATAATATCACAGAGAGAGAAGGCTTAGCTATGGTGTATGCGCTTCAAAAGTCCAGGCATTATTTATTGGGAAAAAATTTCAAGATGTTCACAGACCATTCAACTCTCAAATACCTCATCAACAAGCCAGTGTTGGGGGGGAGAATTTTTCGATGGTTATTGTTTTTCTAGGAATTCGACTTTGAAGTGATAGTCAAACCAGGGAAGTTGAATGCAGGACTTGATCAGCTGTCGAGGATCACTAATGGGGAGGAACCTATGAATCTAGAGGATAAATTTCCCAACGCACAATTATTTTCAGTCCAAGTGGTCGATGAATACTTCACAAGCATCATTCAATAATTGAGTACATGGACTATGCCACAAGAATTCAACACTGCTTAGAAGAAAAATTTGGTAGTCAGGACTGCAGAATATCAATTGATTATAGGACACTTATACAAAATGGGTGCAGATAACATCTTGAGAAGATGCATGCTAGACCATGAAATACCTGGGATTCTAGCAGAATTCCATGAGGGAATAGCAGGAGGACATTATGAAGGAAATGCTACCGCGCATAAGGTATTGCGTGCAGGACTATGGTGTCCGATTATTCACAAAGACTCAAAGGATTACTTCCATAAATGTGATGTATGTCAGCGGGTTGGTAAACCAAAAAGAAGAGACAAGATGTCCTTGAGACCACAAGTAACCTTGCAAGTATTCAACAAATGGGCAATAGATTTTGTGGGACCGATTAACCCAACAACAAAAAGGTCAGGAGTGAGGTACATTATTACTGCGACAAAGTACTTAACAAGATTGGAAGAAGCAACACCTGTAAAAGATTGTAGTGCAGAGACAACAACACACTTCTTGTTTGAGCAATTTATCACTAGATTTGGATGCCCAAGTATTTTGATGAGTGACCAAGGAACTCACTTCATTAACAACACTATTAAGGCTATGGCTAAGGAGTTTGGAGTTTATCATCAAAATAGTACACCATATCACCCTCAAGCAAATGGAATAGTGGAAGCCTTTAACAAGATCCTCGAGAATCCACTGACAAAGATATGCAATGTTAATAGGGATGATTGGGACTTGAACATACTAGCATTATTGTGGGCATACAAGACCACATGAAAAAAATTGACAGGGAAAACACCATTCAGATTGGTGTATGGACAAGAAACAATGGTGCCATTAGATTTTTTGGTACCTAGTTTTTGTGTAGCAACAATTACAAAAATGACAGAGCAAGGCACAACACATGAAAGGCTAAGTCAACTGATGATCATGGAATAAGATAGGATTCTAGTAGGGTTTTACCAAGAAGTACAGAAAGAAAGGGAAAAAGCATGGAATGACAGACATATCAAGAGGAACAATTTCAAGGAGGGAGAATTAGTCTTGGTGTATGACAATAAATCTATTCAACACCCAGTAAAACTCATAATGCATTGTTTGGGACCATACAAAGTAAATACTGTCATAGATGGGGAAGCTATACAGTTGAAGGAATTAGGAGGAATAGAACTCAGAGGAATGATCAATGGGAGTTGACTGAAGATGTATAGGTACAATCGACCTACTGGCACTTGAAAAAAAAAAATATAAGCATAGCAATAGAGGGGTTACCGCACTAAAAATCAAAAGAATGCAACAAAGGGGTAGCACGCCGAAAAGAGAATGCTCACTCACACTTGAAAACATTAGCGCAATGGGGAAAGGACCAAAGGTCACTAAAAGGCGAAAACCACGGAAATGGTGGGTATGGAAAATAGGCACCAATGGACAGTGGCTATCAAAATTGAATGACAGGAACAATTGATGGGACACCGCATTAATCATGCCAACTGGAAACGACAAGGGAATTCAATGGAAAGTACGTGGGAAGCGCCAGTTCATTCAAAACACAAATTGGGTAACGTATCCGAGAAGCTTCACATGATTCCTATATAAGGTAAGCATTAAAGGATTGGAAGGGTTATTGTGAAATTGAGAAGAGCACATAGCGAGAGAGCATACAAAGCAGAGAGTAAGTTTGCAGGAGTTACAGAGCCAACTAACCTTGACAGAGAACATATTCACCACCATGGCACCACCCAAGATAAGAGCATCGAGCCAGGCCTACAGACGACCTCGAAGAAACCTCAGAGCACCTCAGGAGCCACAGGGAAGTGAACAACAACCACCTCGGCCTCTGAAATTTTTCAACTTGGATGAAATATCATTGCCCAATATGGAACCAAGAAGCCCCACACCAATGGTGGAGGAAACCCAACGAAAACACTAGTGGGAATGGATATCGATATGTCAGAAGTAGGATAGATCCAGCAAACCCAGGATACAGGAAATAATCTTCTCTCTAAAATCCCTGAAGAAGACCTAAGGGTTAATGGGACGATCCCAAATTAGACATAAATGGCTACACTAGAAAGGTCACACATGACCATGCTGGAGCAGCCATAGGAGGGCATAGTAGAAGATGTCACCGACCAAGAAGAGGAGTATGTAGAAGAGAGAAAAATGGAGATAGGAACCTCGAGTCATCCACCACAGTAAGGAAAAGCAACTAGTAGCAAGATCACCGTGCAGGAAGGCTGACACAACCATAATATTACCACGCATTTTGGAAGGGGTGTGTGTCGTGGGTAACCTATTAGGCCACGTGGAAAAACTACAGTACTCAAATAACGATGTGACCAACAAATATAAGTTTCCGTAATTTGAAAATAAGGTTTTCCTGGATACTGTGGGTATAGGACACTTCGGCGAACCAATTAACCAACCAAAACAATGGGTAGTCAGACTAGTCAAAATTGAGATTCTAGGCCCATTGGAGATCCCACACTTTGAAATGGATTGGGACCTAACCAACTGCGTCAAGCAGCTGAAGGCAGTTACCCACAGAGGATACATATGGGTGGATGAGCATGTCTTAATAGATGTAAAGCTCATTACATATATTATAGGGCTGCCACCTCGGGGGGAGACACTCGTGTAGTTCCTTGATGAAAAAACAAAGGAGAAGGCATTGGTCAAGGAAATGAAGAATACATATGGTATAGAAAGAGGGTCACACAAAATCATAATTAAGCACATTAGTGATGCAACAACAAGGATGGCCACAAAAATAATGGCATGCAAGTTACTCAAGAAGTGTCACAAGGAGGAAGTCCCTATCAGGGTCATCACAGCTGCAACACAATGTAAGGAGGGTACTATACTCAGTCGAGCCCCGTACTTGTTAAATATGTTCCTGGAAGACTAGAAGGATGGACAAGACCTGGGGACATAATTTCACTATTATTGGCTACTCGTCTTGATCACCTTCGTCGGATGGAGGGAGACTAAGTATACATACTTTTCCAAGAGATCCAATCGTTTCCACGCAGCGTGATACCTGTCACTGAGGAGCACTTTAGACCCTAAAAACAAAAGTGTGAATGCAAAAATGTTTGTAGGGTATTACAACGACCTGTAGGAAATCATTGCCAACACTTGGGGGCTTACACCAGAAGTGGTCACACAATATCAGGTCATAACCAACTTTAAAGAGACCAACCATGTAGTATGGATCCAAGCACGGAAGGATCCCGAGAATGAATGGATACAACTGTGGTACTGCATCAAGGAAGAGAATGTAGAAATGACCATCAGGATTGGCACGATGAATGGAGGGTTCCATACTTGAATCAAGAGATGTCTGTGGATAAGGAGGCTAATGCAGGATAGAAAAAACATCTGCAGGAGACAAAACAACACCCAAGAAGCCAAAGCAAGGTTAGAACCCAATGCAACATAAGAAAGGGGGTGCGTCCAAGAAAGGTACCCATGTAGGGAAGAAGAACAACACCCAAGCACCACAGGAACATGAAAAAGAGACTGAGACAACACAGGGGACAAGGCCATACCAAGTTCTAATCAACAGGAGCAAGGCCATACCAAGAGGCCAATCATACAAATAGAGGTTTCACACAAGAAAACTAAGGCACACAAAAGACCACCAGAGTATACGATAACGGAGGACGACGTGGACCTCGTGGACCAATTGGTCCAGGATCGAACATCGAAGGATTTTGATGTAGCCCAATGCCAAAGGGATATGATTCCGGATGAGTTGGAAGACATGAGATAACTCTTTGAGAAGATCAGAGAAACACAGAGGTTCGACAGAGGAATATAATTAGTCCCTGCAACATCATAGACATGAGCCAAGACTGGATCGAGCAAGCAGGATAGGATCCAGATGACAGTACAGCCGAGCACGACGTTTCACGTTACATAGAGCATGCTGCGAATGGATGAAATTATGGGTTAGACACCCTTGAAATATCTGGCCCAAATATCGTTGGTAATGATGCGGATACCAACCAATGAATTGTATAAACTACAAGTCAATGTTTCACAGGAGGTACAGTTGCGCGCACGCACAGACGCAACATAATTGCAACAGACAAAGGACAACAAAGAAGCATTGGAATTGGTGCTCGAGGAGGTCAATATCGAGGAAAAATATGAGAAATATCGCATGGATAGGCTCGAGCAGGTATTGGTTGTAGCCTATGACAAAATTCCAAAGAGTGTGCAGACAACAAAGCTCAAGACGATGCATAATATTGATCAGATTGTGCAGACAATCAATCAATATAGGTAGGAGATCAAGAATCTCTGGGAACAACTCATCCCTACCACTCCCTTAGAGGTGAAGGAGAAAAGGAAGCATTAAGCAGCATGGTAGATGGAGGAGATGGAGTGACAAGTCTGTGTAGTTTTCGACTTGTTCGTTAAAGAAGCACAACTATGGACAAAGCTGGAGGAGGATCAAAAGGTTTAGCAGTGGGACCAGGAAGAGGAGAAGATAAGCACAACTATCCAGTACCTCAAGAAAATGCATAATATGATTTTGATCACCAAGCGCCTCAAAGGAGTACAAGATATGAAGAATCTGCAAGAAAAACTCACAGTCGCGCAAACATAGAAGGAGCAACAAGCTCAAATGGAACCGCTCCAAGAGCGGGTAGCGGAGGTCATTGTGTAGGAAAAAGAGGTAAAGAAGAACATGGCACAAACTCAAGAAGAGTGCACATAGATGATAAACGACGATATTGCAATGAAAGTATTGGACACACTCAAAGAAAATACCATGCAGGCTCAAATACAAGCAAAGGAACTCACAGAGAAGTTCCAGGCTCTCGCAGGAGCTATTGAAGAAGCGCACAAAGTTTAGGTGACTTGGGATGAGCCATATGTCAGTGTTGGGGGCCTTATAGATGTAGGCCTACTTAGGAAGAAAGGCTATTTTTGGAGGAGAAGCATGCAAGGAGGAAAAGACAGCTGGAAGGAAAAGAAACACGTGTAAGAGAAGAACATGAGGTGCACATGAAAGGAAGACCTAATGATGCTAGGGTTAGGGTTTTTTTAATGTATTGTAATAGATGATGAGCATGGAATATAAATAGGTAGTACTTAGAAGAAGAAAGATATACAAACATACACAGAGGAAGAGAGAGTTGTAATAAATGTACGAGTCATTAAGATGGTGAGCTAGGTAAGTAGTGAGCGACTTGATCTCGAGGGTTAGATTGTAGGTTGAGGATCCTAGTGCGATCTAGTTAGCCTCATAGGGATCGAGGAGCCTATGGAAAATAATGAGACTTGAGATTGTAAACACACACAACGTGATATATTACTGAACCATAATAAAATCTTGAGAGATAGATCTTTGTGGATGTAGCCCAAGAGGGGGTGAACCATGGTAACACCTGTGTTATGTGAATGAATGTGTGCGTCTTTATGGTTGATTAATTGTTGAATGTTAGATGAATGAATTAACTAGTTAGATATGGTATTCCACGTGCATGAATAGAATGACTGCTATAAGTGTAACACCCCAAGTTTTGAATCCCCATTTTAAATAATGTATTGTTACAATGTTGAGAGGCCAAAGTGCCCAAACAATTATTAAAAGCCCAGTGTGCCCAAGACATGTAATGTTTTTATCATTATTAATAATAAATACATGGCTGGCTACTAGACGGACAAGGAATAGAGTTATAGGGGGCTATGATTCCACAAGAGAGGGGGCTTAAGGGGCTAAGTTTTTATTTCCTATGTTACTTACCCTTTTTTCCTAAGGGAGGGGATCGTTACGTGAGATTCTTAGAGAAGGCCAGGAGGTTCTTGATTTCCCCACGAAGTTACTTAAACCTGCCTCTAGTCTGATGGGGGGGGGGTTGGTTGTTGGCTCGTTCCCTCCTTCACTTCCTCATTCACACCATTCTATCCCTCATGCACTTTCATGCATGGACCTCCATGCACCCACTTACCCATTCATTGATCCATCCATCATCCGCATCTTGTCTTGGGAAAGGGAGCCTAAATACCAAAGAATTAGCCATGGGATAATTGGTTGTAGTGGTTTTTGGAGTGATCTAGCCGCAACTTGAGGCCTGCATGTATGAGATGCATTGGCATGTGTCCAGTGTTTCTCATAGCTGCGAGTCCTAAGAGTTCCAACATCAATATTCTGGACCAGTTGTGCTGGACCTCGAATTAAGGAGAAGGAATGCTTGAGGGACTACATGGAAAATAAGGGTGGAGGTTCATTCTCTTAGGTGGTACAAGCTGGGTAGAAGATATCTAGGCACTTGGATTGCTGTGAGATTTGGGAAGCCTGTGAGAGCTTGGGTGTTGACTAGTTTGGGAAGCCAAGTAACACTCTGGAACCATCCTTGTGGATTCATAGCCCTGGCTCGGGGGTGACGTTGCGCCTGTGGAGATTTGGAACAATGGTGTCTATGGTTGGGTGGAACATCCTTGGTCTACAGCCAGTTGGTTTCATCTTTCATAAAGATAAGTGATCTCTGTTATGGTATCATTTACATATATACAAATGTATTTCCACTGTGTATATTTAATTATCATTCAATTGAATGTTTAGACTATGCATGCTTGCTGGATATTGTTGTGCATGTCGTTAAAGTATTTTATTTTATGCATCCTTAAATTTTAAAAGATATTTGTAAGAGAAAAAAGTCCAAGGGTGGGCTTGAAGGTATCATGCCTCGGCCTGTGGGTGGCTAGGTATGTTACAGTTTGGTATCAGATCTTCTGGTTGAAAATCAGGACGGTATGGGTTGGGTCTGTTCGTCAGAGTCTCGGGATTGAGATCGAATTCTGACCGTGGAGTTGAAAAGCTCAGGAGGAATGGCATTGTAGAATCTATGTGGGAGATAGAACGTCAGAGACTTGTGTACGGGGTTCGAAGGATTATGACCATCCCCTTAGAATTCGAGAGCGATCGCCACTGTAGGATCAGGAGAGATCCGAGATCATTGGATTAGAGGACAGGCGAACAAGGGTTTTCCGATGAAAAGGAAGAAAGGGTTAAGGTCACCACGGTCGGATCCCATAGGAGAGGGAGATCAATGGATATGAGGGATTACAAGGAACCAAGTGGCATGGGAGATAATTTTCCAAGGCAGTCCCACAATCCAAACCACGGTTTCCCCAAGGGGTTACGTGCCAACATCAGGAGAATTGTGGGGCGAAAAGAGGGTTACTCCAAACCACCGATACATGCCCCCACAAATTGAAAGGCATGCAGTGATGTGATAGGTTAGGGCTTGAACATCGAAAATTTGAATGGCCGAAGTAGCTGGGGATCTTCGATCCATATGAGGACACACGTCAACCGATCATGTGCTCTGGGTGAAAGCACTCTAGGAAAGAGCGAGTGAGGATAAGTTAAGATTTGAAACTCCTGAAGCCTGGAGAGCCGGAGACCCGAAGTAAACATCGACTATCGGATCATCTGAAGTAGATCCTGACCATTGATGGCCAAGAAGTTATGTCTCAACAGATTAGTAACTCCAAAGGAATCTGTTTGAGAGGTTTTCAGTTGAGATTTGAGACTCCCGAAGCTCGGAGAGCCGAGGTAAATCTCAACTGTCTGATCATCCGATAGGATCTAATACATTTATTTATCGAGAGCCACGCGTCACAAGATCCATGGCTTCGGATAAAAGCCAGTGGGGCCAGATAAATTTTGAAATTTGATATTTCCAAAGTCCTGAAACCCAAAGAAATCATAGTCATCAGATTAAGGAGGACACGCGGTGTAGATCCATGGACTCTGGGTGAAGACCCGAAATGAATATTAGTTGTTTGATCCAGGAGGACACATGGCGACGGATTGGCTAGTTCAGGAATACGGAGTTGGGGAGAATTGGAAGTGTGCTAGCATGGAAAACTCCCAAATTCCTGAATCCTGGAGGGTCGAAGTGATGAGGCATGATGATGTCACCAGGAGGTGATGTGGACCCCAAAATTTTCAAAGTGGTGTGGCTTGCAGACATCACCTGGGATGACATGGACACATGGAATGTGTACCACATGTTAGTAAGTTTTGATCATTTCAAGTATTAAAAGGTCAGATAGAACATGACACGTGTCACCTGCCTGATTGGGCCACGTGTTTGCATCCAATATTTCTCCATGTGGCAACAGATCGTGCAGTCATAGACTAGGCACTCTAGAGGGGAAAGATGTGATGGGTTTCATTGGGTCAAAAACTCCTGAAGGCCCAAATGTCAAAGTACGTATCGATATTTGATTCCAGAAGACACATGTCAAAGGATCTTCAACTTTGAGTAAAAGAACTCTGGGATAAAGTGCAGGATGAAGGTTTGAAACTTTCGAAGCCCAAAGAGCTGAAGTGATTCGCAGTCATTGATCTGTGGGAGGACACTTGTCGACAGATCATGAAGTTAGGGTAAAAGCATTCTGGGAGGAAGCAAGCGAGGAAGGTTGAGACCCCCAAAGTGTGGAGGCTCGAAGTGGATCTCGATCGTTTATCGTGAAAGAGGACAAGGACCATTGATCCAGTCCTGGATGAAAGTTCTGAAGTCCCAAAGATCTGGACAAGTGCTTTTTCAGCTAAGCATAGGGTCATGGTCATGGTCATATGTAGATTGAGAGCTGAGGTAAGGATGGATAAGGTCTGAATTGGTTGTCTTCGAGACAGAAAGGTGCTAAGGAAGGATTTAGTTGCGGTTTCTAGTCATGGTCACCTGCGAAGGTGGTTTGAAGGAAGCACTTGTGCAAGATGAGATTATGTGTCAGCCAAGGATAACATGACACTATTATTTTCAGAGAATGGGGATATGATCTCCATGAACAAAAAAATAGAAGAAAGAGACCTGTAGCATGATTTGGCAATTTTTTTATCATATGCATAATTCTAACAAAATGGTCATTTGCACATTTTGTAGAATTGAGGGGCTTAAGCACATCAGCTCGGGATGCGTATTGAGTAAATGGAAGAAGGCGAGGGAGTCTCCAGTCATGATAAGGAGGCCAAAGGACAGAATACCAGAGTTGGTAATGCAGAGACAAAGTCCAATGGACGCAAGGGAAAAGGAGAGAAGGAAACGCTAATAGAAATGGTAAGAAACCTGAAGATGGAAGTACATAGGTACAAAGAAGACAACGAGAGACTGATGAGAGAGAAAATTCAGATAAATGATTGAGTTTTGTAGAGATTAAATTAGTTACAGAGATAAATGAAGAAGGGATCAAACTCAAGACAAGAGGAAGAAGGCAGGTGCCATGAAATAAGGAATGATCATGGAAGAGTTGGTTATTCCATAAGTGCTAGTAGAGCTCATGGACACCACTCACCTCCTTACTTAGAATAATTTTTTTTATGCATCGGAAGATACCGTAAGAAGTTCAGAGGTGTCTCCCGTCAGACACCAAAGAAGGAAGCAAGAGATAGATAGTTTGCAAGCAGAGCTAAGGAAGATCAATCCACCTTCCTTCAATGGTGAAAGAGAAAGGGAAGATGATTCTGAAGCATGGTTTCTTGGGCTCAGGATATATTTTCAGTTGCATAACTATTCATCAAACATGGAAGCCAGGATTGCCACCTACCATTTACATGGGAAATATGCAATGTGGTGGGACCAACTGAAGCAAGTGGAGCACATTAATGAAAGTGGGATCATTTGGAAGAAGTTCAATAAGTACTTCCATAAGGAGTACCTTTCATAGAATTTCTATGACAAGAAAATGTAGGAGTTCTTTGAACTCAGGTTGGGAAGCATGACTATGACAGAGTACAAGAAGAATTTCTTTGGATTGTTAAAGTATGTCAGGTTCATTAGTGATGCAAAAGAGAAAATACAGAGATTTCTAAGTGGAACCAGCCTTTTATAAGGAAAAGATCAAATATGATGAACCCAAGACCTTGACTGAAGCTATTAGGAAGGCTAAATACCTGGATGAGAAAGGATAGGGAAGAGAATCCCTGCAGAAATATTGGAAGGACAAGAAAAATTGTGAAGTCTGATCAGAGGAGGAAAGGATTCAAACCTCCCTTCAATAGGAATGAGCCTAATAGAAATCATCAAGATCAGTATGCTAAGGGGGATTTCAATAAAGACGATTCCTTGTGAAAAATGGGAAGACCACCAATCCAATGTCAGGGATGCAAGGAAGATCACTTGTACAAGGATTGCCCACATAGAAAGGACAAAGTGAAGACTCTGCACAATATCCAAGAGGCTACAATAGTTGAAGATATGGGAAGAATCTATGCATCTTTACATGATCGACAAGAAGAGTACCAGTCCAATATGATCGAGGTGGAAGGTAAGATCATACATCAACATGGTGCTATTTTGATTGATTCAAGAGAAATTCATTGCTACATTGATCCTAAGATAGTGGATAGATTACATTTGGAGAAAAGCAAACTTGGAAAAACAAGTTTGGTTCAGTTAGCCACTGGGACCAAAAGAAGAATCCATGATATGGTCAGAATTTGTTCCATAAATATTAATGGCATGAATACTAGTATTGATCTAAATATCATACCATTGGGGTCTTATGATATTCTGATTGGAATGGATTGGTTGGACAAGAATCATGTTGTCCTAGATTGTCATAACAATGCATTTACATGTCTTGATGGAAATGGAAAACAAGGAACTATGAAAGGAGTTCCAAGATCCATCTCTATAAGGGAGATTTCAGCCTTACAGCTAAAAAGATGTTTTAGGAAAGGATGCCAATTGTATGCAGCTCATGTGGAAGAGGAAGATAATACAAAGGGGCCAAGCCTTGAGGATTTCTAGGTACTACAAGAATTTGAAGTTGTATTCCAAGAAATACCCGGGTTGCCACCAATAAGGGAGATATATTTCTCTATTTATTTAGTGCCATGGGCTGTCCCGGTGTCAAAAAAACCTTACAGAATGAGCACGCTAGAGTTAAAAGAATTAAAAATGCATTTGTAAGAATTGTTGAAGGAAGGGTACATGCATCCAAGTGTTTCACCTTGGGGAGCACCAATGCTTTTTGTCAAAAATAAGGATGGAACCTTGAGGCTGTGTATTGACTTCCGACAACTGAACAAGTACACTATAAAGAACAAGTATCCTCTACCCCGAATTGATGACCTCTTTGATTAGATAAGAGGAGAAAAGATATTCTCAAAGATCGACCTGAGGGCAGGATACCATCAAGTAAGAATCAAGGAAGAAGACATTCATAAGACAACCTTTTGGACTAGGTATGGGCATTATGAATTTTTAGTGGTGCCTTTTGGACTGACCAATGCACCAGCTGTATTCATGTGCTTAATGAATGGAATATTAATAAATTATTTGGATAAGTTTGTCATAGTATTCATGGATGACATACTTATATATTCTAAGTCTGAAGATGAGCATGAACATCACTTAAGAATGGTGTTGCAAGTACTGAGAGAACATCAGTTGTATGCCAAGTTGAGTAAGTGTTATTTTTATCAAAAGAAGATCCATTACTTGGGACACATTATTTCAGAGTAGGGCATAACAGTCGATCTACAAAAGATTGAATCCATTAGAGGATGGACAACACCCAGAAATGTGTCAGATGTCAAATATTTTATGGGATTAGATGGATACTATAGAAGGTTCATAGTAGGTTTCTCTAAGATTTCTCATCCCATCACTTATTTGCAAAAGAAGGGAACTAAATTTGAATGGACACTCAAGTGTGAAAATAATTTTAATCTGTTGAAGGAATTACTTACTAGTGCACCTGTGTTAAAGATTGCTGACCCAAGTGAAAGTTTTGTGGTGTGTACAAATGCATGTAAGGAAGGACTTGGGGGATTCCTCACGCAAAATGGACATGCCATTGGATATGAGTCCATAAATATTAAGGAACATGAGAGGAACTATGCCACCCATGACTTGGAACTTTCTGCCATTGTTCACGCCTTGAGGATGTGGAGGCATTATCTCATGGGGAAGAAATTCAAATTAAGGATAGACCACATTGGCCTGAAGTATATTTTTGAAGAGCCAACCTTGAATGTCAAGAAAACAAGATGATTGGAATTTTTAAGTGAATATGACTTCGATATCAAGCATATCAAGGGAAAGGAGAATAAAGTTGTCAATGCACTTAGTATAAGAGTGCATCTCATGAATGCTATTGTTTTCAGTATGCATCAGTCAGAATTGAAGAGAATAATTTTGGATGGTCTTGTTACAGACCAACATTACCTACAGGTAAAGGAAAAATTACAACAAGGAGATGTACAAAATAAAAATAAAGGAGTGTGAGATAAAGGAATATGGACTACTCATGCATAAAAATAGAATCTATGTTTCTAGTTCTGGAGAACAGAGGAATTTGGTACTAAAGGAAATGCATTATGTTCCTTATGTTGGACATCCCGGTTACCAGAAAACAATTACAACAGTAAGAAGCCAGTTCTTTTGGTCGAGAATGAAGACGGATGTTGTTGATTACATCTCTCGATGTATCGAATGTCATAAGGTGAAGGCTAAGAATAGGCACCCAGTGGGTTTGTTGCAGTCATTGCCAATTCCAGAGAAGAAATGGGAAGTGATCACCATGGATTTCATCAAAGGAATACCTAGAACAAATAAGAAACATGATTCCATCATGGTGGTAGTTTAAAAATTAACAAAGGTTTCTCATTTTGTGTCTGTGAAGACAACACATACAATGACTAATATTGCAAAAATTTTCATGAAGCAAATTGCTAGGTTGCATAGGATACCTAGGAAAATTGCCTTAGACAAAGATACAAAGTTTACTTCCAATTTTTGGAGGGGATTGTTTAAAGTATTTGGCACAAATCTAAATTTTAGCACAACATATCATCCCTAGACATATGGGCAAACAAAGAGAGTCAATTGAATAATTGAAGACATGTCGAGAATGTATGTGATGGATAAGCCATCTAAGTGGGAAGATTACTTACACTTGGTTGAGTTTGCATATAATAATGGGTATCAAACTTCATTGAGAATGATCCCATTTGAAGCCTTGTATGGTAGGAAATGTGATACTCTAGTAAGTTGGGACAACCCAACAGATAGAGTGGTACTTGGGCTAGAGTTTCTCGAGGACATGGAAGACTAGGTGGTCAAGATCAACCATAATTTAAAGGTAGCTCAGGATAGACAGAAATTTTATGCATTATAGAAGATGACAACTAGAGAATTTAAAGTAGGGGAGTATGTACTTTTGAAAGTGAAGCCCAAGGAAATCTCTTTGAAATTGGGTAGTTGTACAAAGTTGACAGCCAGATTTCGTGGTCCATTTGAAATATTGGACAGAATAGGGCCAGTTGCATACATGCTTGCATTACCTACTTCCATGAATGTGCATAATGTATTTCATGTCTCTTTACTAAATAAATATGTACATTATCCTAACCATGTTATTGATTTCCATCTGATTCAGGTAGAGACAGATGGAGATTTTCAGGTTCAACCAATGTGGGTATTGGACAGAAAAGTCAAAATGCTCCGGAATCGAGTTATAGAGCTAGTAAAAGTTCAGTGGACCTGATACGGTCCAGAATATGCTACCTGAGAGCATGAATATTCCATGCGGGCAGAGTACCCACAACTTTTTGAATAAATTTGAGATTTTGATCTCTATTTTTGTATATGCACTGAGGACAGTGCCAAAATAAGGGGGAGGGGATGTAATACCCCAGGTTTTGAACCCCCATTTTAAATAATGTATTGTTACAATGCTGAGAGGCCAGAGTGCCCAAACAATTATTAAAAGGCTAGTGTGCCCAAGACATGTAATTTTTTTTTATCATTATTAATAATAAATACATTGCTAGTTGCTAGATGGACAAGGACTAGAGTTATAGGGGGATATGATTCCATAAGAGAGGGGGCTTGAGGGGCTAAGTGTTTATTTCCTATGTTAATTACCCTTTTTTCCTAAGGGAGGGGATCAGTTACGTGAGCTTCTTGGGGAAGGCCAGAAGGTTCTTGATTTCCCCACGAAGTTACTTAAACCCGCCTCTGGTCTCATGGGGGGTTGGTCATTGGCTTGTTCACTCCTTCACTTCTTCATTCACACCATTCTATCCCTCACACACTTTCATGCATGCACCTCCATGCACTCACTTACCTGTTCATTGATCCATCTATCGTTCATGTCTTGGCTTGGGAAAGGGATCTGAACTTCCAAAGAATTAGCCACGAGATAGTTCTATGTAGTGGTCGCTGAAGTGATCCAGTTGTGACTTGAGGCCTGCATGTCTGAGATGCATTGGTATGTGTCCATCGTTTCTCACAGCTGCGAGTCCTGAGAGTTCCAACATCGCGATTCTGGACTAGTTGCGTTGGAGCCCGAATTAAGGAGAAGGACTACCTGAGGGACTGCGTGGCAGATCATAAGGGTGGAGGTCCGTTCTCTTGGGTGGTGCAAGCCGTGTAGAAGAGAGTTGGGTACTTGGATTGTTGTGAGAGTTGGGAAGCTTGTGAGAGCTTGGGTGCTGACTGGTTTGGGAATCCAAGTAACACTCTAGAACTGTCCTTGTGGATCCATAGCCCTAGCTCGGGGATGATGTTGTTGTTGATATTTGGAACAATAGTGTCTATGGTTGGGTGGAACGTCCTTGGTCTGCATCCAGTTAGTGTCATGTTTCATAAAGATAAGTTCTCTCTGTTATGGTATCATTTACATGTATACAAATGTATTTCTACTGTGTATATTTAATTATCATTTAATTGAATCTTTAGACTATACATGCTTGTTGGATATTGTTTTGAATGTCGTTAAAGTCTTTTCTTTTATGCATCCTTAAATTTTAAAAGGTATCTGTAAGATAAAGAATTCCAAGGGCGGGCTTGAAGGTAGCATGCCCTGGCCTGTGGGTGGCTGCGTATGTTACAATAAGTCGATGTTAGACTGAATGATTAAGAAAGATTACAAAGTACAACCACAGATCTCCACTCATTCCTAGGTTGAAAACACCTAAGTATTGCAACCACCCATAGAGCTATCTCGGGTGAGACTGCATGTTACAATCTGTGTGTTGTGTTGACTTCTAGTCTACCAGAGGGGCCGATAGTTTTAAAGGGATTTTGTTGGGAGCTTATCAAATCTGAAACAGGGTCAATCTATGGGAGCAAGATAGAATCAGAATAACCCATAAGGAATCCTAAGTAAGAAAAAGACCAATAGAAAAGTAAAAGCCAACAATATTGTAATGTTGTGCACAGATTATGTTTTTTAACAAAGTAATTGTTAGTTGTGAGAACTGTGCATGTAATTAAAGGGTATGAATGATGTTGCACCGCCCCTCGGCACTGCAAAACCTTGGTTCTTGCAACCTCTCTAGATGCCTCAGGTGAGACGTCACTTTCTTTGCAGGTGATGTCGAAAGGTCTGGTGTCTAAGGGTTTTGTTGGTATTTTACTGATTAACCTTCGGTCTGCTCCTTGCGCGCCAACAGATGGTTATGTTGTTGAAACTAGGGACTGTAATTGAGGGGAATGTTTTGGAGGCCAAATAGAGAATAAATTGAAGAATGGTTGGAAATAAAGTAGCGAATATTTTTCATAGAATAGAATAGAAACCCTAGTCTTAGCAACGAACAATGGTCACAAAGGTATGTTTTCATAGAACTGCATGAAATTTTCTTCAGTGAATTTCTGATTATATTGACTGAATCGTTAGGAAGGTTAGTGGAGAACATTGGGAAATACAGATTTGAAGCCTTGAGAAATTGGACTCCATAACTGATTAGATAACTTAATATAGTAAGTAATAAGGTTTCTCGTGCAGTAGATTTATGATTGAATAGTATACTGGGGGGATATACTACAGAATTTGCAGTAGATTGTACCCAGAATTACAGTGTCATGGAGAGGGAATTTTTCAAAGGTCTACACAGAAGATATTTGAGTGCATTATCTACTTGGATAAATATGTTACTATGGGAAAATAATTTCATGATGATGGAGTTCGATAATTAAGCACCTTCGTACACATAGGGGAACTAGGGGATGATTAGAGGATAGTCTAAGAGTGGGAAGGATGAGTGGATGAACTGAGGATGTCGAGAGAAGATACCCACTCAGACAAAGAGATTGGAGTATTGTGTTGTGGGAAAAGGTTTAGATACAACAAGAAGGATACTGTGGCTGGAAATGGAGAGAAACACAGAGAATTCAAGGGAAGTGACCCCTGCACAGTGTTGGCATGTTTTCAGACAGAGGCAGAGTATGCGTAATTTTCATTGATGGTGATGTCATTGATGGTGAAGATCATCACGATTAGTAGCGCAGCGATAATGGCATGGCAATGGAAAGATCAAAAATGAAGAGAAACAATGATCGTTGGATCCCATTTAGAATTCCCAATGACCGTCAGATCTGAATTTAGATAGGAAGAGCGCGTAGTAGAAGAGAATAAATCTTAGGTGTCATATTTGAGCTTGAATACTGGCCATCATTGGATCCATAAGAAGGAGCACGGTCTTTACGTGCAAGATGAAGCAGGCCTACAAAATCCTGAAAGAAGGAGGACCATCCATCTTCAAGAAGGACACGTGGCAAGCGACTAGAATTTTGTTGACCTGCACATTGGAGGAGTCAATGGAACATGGTGTGGGAACTTGCGATATACGGAATCCTGAGAATTGATCTAGACCTTTGGAACGAGGTATGTTGTGGAACGTTGGATGCAGAGGACACATGACGAGATATTGGCATTTCAATGAATAGAAAGTCAAAGGAAATTCTCTAACCTTACAACTAGTGATATGCTAAATCGTGATAAGGTCTGGCCCATGGTCATAGACAAGGTCACATCGTCAAAGTCTTAAGGGAAAGAGCTAATTTCTAAGCTCCATTTCGGGGATTGCAACTTGGAGTGTCGAGATTCTTCATCACAGGAATCCTAAAATGCGAGATCGCGATGAGATCTAGACCATCGGATCATTGGAGATCTTGACTGTTGATTAGGATCAATGAAGTTCATAAGTTCATGAAATGAGAAACACCTTTTGGTGTAGGATGTGGTCACCGTAAATGGTCATATGAGAGGGAAGAGCTAGCATAAAGCTAAACTCCATTTCGGGGATCACAACTTGGAGTGTTGAGACCCTTTGACACAGGATTACCAAAATACGAAATGAGAAACACATTTTGATTAGGCCCATGGTCACAACCAGTGGGCATATGGGATAAATGCAAGACCTTGCGGATTTAATCCAACGATGCTTGTTAAATGGAAATTTGATTGAAGGGATATTGTTGATCTTTATGATTAACTATTCAGTTATGATTCAATTAGTAGAACCGAATCATGGTTCTTGGACAGTTGGAGATTTAGTGGTTGAAGCATTATTGTCCTAGGAATTTGAGGTGTAACTGATGTTGTGAGAAGTGCATAAAAGAAATATGCAATGATTGTGTATGGTTGGTTGTTCTGAATGAAAAAATGAGTTGAACTGTAAGAAAGGGAAAATTATAGTATGCGCAGTGTGAGACCGACAATATGCGCAGTGTGAGATAAAACTCAGAGATGAGTAATAGATGTTGACTAGACAGAAGAAAGAGAAGAATTGTATTATAGCTTGAAGCAGAGCAGAATTGCAGAACAGATAGAAGCATAGAAGAATTGCAGGACAGAAGAGAAGTGGTAAGAATTGAAACACCTGTGTTGTTGGTCATTCAATCATTTTACTTATAAACAAGGAGGTAGGGTGGTGCTAGGGAGGATTTTGGTCCTCTGATATTCAATTTGATGCTTGAATATTGGGAGTTGTAGCTTACATCTAGTTGTGGATAGAAAATAGGGTGGCAGGGTGGTGCTTGGAAAACACAGAGTTTTTTGTATGTAAGTTGGTGCTTGTATAAGTGGAAGTAGGTGCTTCCATCCAGTTGGTGTTGGAACACTTAGGGAGTTGGTGCTTCCTTCTAGTGGGTGCTAGAGAAACCAGAGAGTTGGTGCTCTCAACAAGTTGAAGCTTGTGAAATAGAGGTAGTAGCCTCACTTTGAGTTGGTGCTCAAAAATAGATGATGTACAGAACTTAAAAGACTGTCTATCATTTCGAAGAAGAAGATGTTTTCTCCCTTTATGGGTTTCCTCATGAAAATTTGTCTCTATATATATCTTATGTGTGACTGATGCTCATTATTTATGCTGTCCATATGTTGTATAATATTGATGGTCACTTGGAGAAAGATTAAAAATGGTTCAATAGACTTAAAATTGTTTAAGAACAGTAACAACTGATTCACCCCCCCTCTCAATTGTCTTAGTAATTTCAACACGCAGAAATTCATATCACACTGTATGAAGAAAGGAAAAGGAAAGAAAGAGATCCTCAATAATACCCATTAGAATAAGGAATTCCATCTCATATTGAAATCTACATCAAACCTATGACCCCTTGTGCATCATTAAGAATCAGGAATCGAGGCTTATTCAAGAGAAATTGTAATAAGTGGAGGAAGTCAGAGCAATAGTTAGAACAACACAACAAATCGGATCAATTAATATCACCAAAGGTAAGTAAAACACTCAATACAATGGAAGGGGTAGATAATACGTTGAGAATGCCTAAGTTTCATGGAACAGGGTTGGAGGACCTTGAGCAACACTTATTTGTGTGCGACACATTATGGACTATTAAAACATTCTAGGACGAGGTGATGAAAATTGCGCAGTTGGATACAATATCTAGAGGTAGAGAAATACTATGGTATATGAAGTTTCAGACAACTACATCAACCGAAAAACCAAAAAATTTGGCAAAAAATGGACAAGCATTGCTAAAGGAATTCAGGAAGACGAAATCTGAATCTCAATATATTAAAGAACTAAAGGAAATTAAGCAAGTTTAGAATGAGAGAGTGTGGGATTTCAACAATATATTCAAATATGTAATAGGTAGGTTAACATTTCATATTCCTGATGAACAATGTCGATAATGGTTTATAGTAGGCCTACTACCCCACATTTGTTGTCCGTTAACACAACAGAAGGTCACGTCGCAACCCAAAGCGTTGGAAATCACAATGAAATTAGAGTCATCTGTTGGATCATGTTGTCATTGATGCCAATGGTTTGATTATTTGGGAGATTGTTGGATCATATGTCATTGATGTAAATGGTTTGGTTTGATTGATGCCATTAATTGATGTCAAGTAATTGATTGATTGATGATTGATGAACAATGAATATGCATTGATGAGAATGATAGATGTCCAAGTGGAAACCAATTGATAAATATGGATCATTGATATGATGCATTGATGAAGATGGATCAATGAGTTGTCATTGATACATGATGCATAGTTTATATATATGATGCAGTGGTGAACTGATGCAAAGATGAATCATTATTGTCTTATCATGGTTGATAAGGTGCACAAATGGATGAACTCCAAAGTGGTCCCCTTATGGTGAAAGCCCTCATGGGAAGACGCTTTACGGATTGAGTTATCCTAGAAGAATGGTTGGAGGACCCATGCTTGCATTTGGATCAATGAGATGAAGATCAATGAAGCTGTTTGTGAAACTATCCTAGATGGATAGTGCTTGACATGCCATTTCTGGTGGTATGTGGAAGGTCACATAACTCCTCACGGTTTGAGAGTTATGGCTCTACGAAGTTGAAGGACTCCCATATGATGGATTGAAGCCCCAAAAGGTCAAAGAAGTCAAAGTGCTTGAAAAGAAGAAATCATTATTTAAATGATAAAGTAAAGTGACAAAATCAAGAATGATTATTTAAATGATAAAATGAAGTGACAAAATCAAGAAGAAATATTTAAATGATAAAGTATTGGAGAACTTTCTATTCATGGAAAATGGTTAACCCTAAATAAGGAAAATAGGTTAAGTGACCAAGAAATGGGTTAAGTAACCTAAAAATGGGTTAAGTGACCTAGAATATGAAAGTATAAATAAGAATCTAGGATCTCTTGTCAAATGCACATGTGGTAAGAATCCTTTTTGTGGATCAATGGAGAGCTTCTTTTGAATATATTGTGGAGTATTGATGGAGAGATTCTTGTGAGAGCATCCTATTGGTGTGGATCTCTTGAGCATGATTGAAGATCTATTATGAGGAAGAGAGTGAGAGGAGGATCTCATGGACACATCAAAGTTTCGGCAATGTCGGAGATCTTAATGAAAAAAGTCTCGGATTCACAGAAAACCATATTTTATGATGTCCACGCGGGTTGTCTATGTATAGGGTGCTTGTACACGTGGGCTAACTGTGTATAGGGTGAGTGTACACGCAGGATAACTGTGTACAGGGAGTGTGGAGTGAATAAAATCATGGAGATTTTTGTTTGAGCTAGTGCCAAGCTCTTGGATGATGAGGCAGGTTCGAGATCTACATTCTATGGCCTTAGATCTATCACTGAGACACTGGTATGGTTACATTATTGTCTTGATGCATACTATTGTTTGATGTGTTGTGAATGCTTAGGGAATTCTTGGTATGGCTTCTATGATGTGGCTCAGTTTGGTTGATTTGGTTGAT
Organism: Picea engelmannii; assembly: GCA_009831015.1. Lineage (NCBI taxonomy): Eukaryota > Viridiplantae > Streptophyta > Pinopsida > Pinales > Pinaceae > Picea > Picea engelmannii. The sequence goes on along the minus strand of ML776674.1, from coordinate 956,230 downwards.
GAAGTGAGCATCACTCTTGTGATTCAGTAGTGACATGATTGCTATGGTATACTAGTTATTTATACATGATTGAGATAACATTCATATTGATTTGTTGTGGAGCATGAGAAAGCTATTGGAGAGCTTGGATGTGTTGTGACTGGTTGTGGGTCAGTTTGGACAGTGGAAGACATAAGATAAAGTGATTGCAGGTTGCAGAGAATCTGAGCATGTGAAGAAAATCAAAACCCTAGTTTATCAGAATCATATGCATGTTGCATTATACACTGGCCGCATTCACACACGGGCTGTAGTGAAACAGGGCGCATGCACACGCGGGCTGCACTACTGACAGGTCACGTACCTATTGATAGATTGATATATGTTGAGGATTGTTGCCTCATCTAAGTTGGTGCTGAGGGTGTAAGTTGAGTCTTGCATTATAGAGCAGGTGCTCTTACAGAGTTGTACTCTATTCAGTTGTTGCTGATAAACCCCAAGGATTGCAGTCC
>ML776674.1:922897-951166 GCA_009831015.1 Picea engelmannii | reverse complement strand
TTCTTGTGAGAGAATCCTATTGGTGTGGATCTCTTGAGAATGATTGAAGATCTATTATGAGGAAGAGAGTGAGAGGAGGATCTCATGGACACATCAAAGTTTTGGTAATGTCAGAGATCTTGACGACAAAAGTCTCGGATTCACAGAAAACCCTATTTTCTGATGTCCACACGAGTTATCTGTGTATAGGGTGTGTGTACACGTGGGATGACTATGTATAGGGTGAGTGTACATGCGGGATGACTGTGTACATGGAGCGTGGAGTGGATAAAATCATGGAGATTTTTGTTTGAGCTAGTGCCAAGCTCTTGGATGATGAGGCAAGTTCCAGATTTGCATGCTATGGCCTCAGATCTATCACTGAGACACTAGTATGGTTACATTATTGTCTTGATGGATACTATTGTTTGATGTGTTATGAATTCTTAGGGAATTCTTGGTATGGCTTCTATGATGTGGCTCAGTTTGGTTTATTTGGTTGATGAAGTGAGAAGCACTCTTGTGATTCAGTAGTGACATGATTGCTATGGTATACTAGTTGTTTATACATGATTGAGATAGAATTCATATTGATTTGTTGTGGAGCATGAGAAAGATATTGGAGAGCTTGGATGTGTTGTGACTGGATCTGGGTTAGTTTGGACAGTGGAAGACATAAGAGAAAGTGATTGCAGGTTGCAGAGGATTTGAGCATGTGAAGAAAAGAAAAACCCTAGTTTCTCAGAAGCATATGCTTGTTGCATTATACACTGGCCACGTTCACACGTGGGTTGTAATGAGCTAGGGCGTGTGCACATGCAGCCTGCACTACTGACAGGTCGCGTTCTTGTTGACAGATTGATATCTGTTGAGGATTGTTGCCTCATCTCAGTTGGTGCTGAGGGTGTAAGTTGAGTCTTGCATTATAGAGCAGGTGCTCTTATAGAGTTGTACTATATTCAATTGTTGCTAATAAACCCCAAGGATTGTAGTCCGTAATAAAAAGAAAATTGTACATAAATCTTGTGTTCTTTGTGTTCATTATGATGATGACTCGTTGATGATATATTTATGATATATGTTGTTGATATGTGCTCACATCTAACTAGTTATAAATGACAAGAATGGGTAATAAATAAATGTCGAATGCTAATTGATGAGTTTTTGTGCAAGAGGGAAGTTTTGGGAAAAAGATCCCCACACTCATTCAACCCCCCTCTAAGTGTGGTAGGTGTGTCCAACATCATCTCCCATAGGATATGGTGCAGGTACAATCACAGTTGGCTACATTGAGAATTCAATTGTTAGAGATAACAAAGGAATAGGAGAAGTGAGAACATGTTTGGTGTATAACATGTAAGACAAAAGGCCATAAAAAGGAATAATTTCCATCCTTCACGTAGTATATGGACATAGGATCATTTAACCCATTGGCAGGAGGAGTAGGGTACTGCGTTATAAGTAACACGTGGGGGCATCATTCGACTACTTTTTCCCTACTACAAAAATATTAGATCAACCCGAGAAACTTATTCTGTAATTTTTGCAAATCGGCAGGACATGATGAGAAAGACTGTCGTGCATTCAGATTCATGAGAGAGAACACTTCGGATTCCTACATAATCCATAAGGAAAATGTCATATAATAAGGAGGAATCCCACAATATAACACTCCAAGAGGATTTAATCAGGGTGGATGTGGAGGTTTTGGAAAAGGCCGTGGATGTGGAGGATTTGGTTGAGGAAGCTGAGGACCGATAATTTTTTACAACTAAAATCAACGTAGACACTTAGCAAGAGATTTCCCAAATCCTTGCATGACACGTATGTATTGCAGGGCATTGGATTATGTGACAGAATATTATCCTCAATTGATATAAAAGTGGTCGGAAAAAGGGAATCATAACCAACACCAGAACTTGCAAATGATAGTTGTTGAAGAATGTGATGATTAGCCAAAAGTAGCATATGTTACATGTGGTGGGACGAGAACCAAACCAAATGTGACAAATAAAGGAAAGGGAGTAGAAAAATGGATAAGAAAAGAAATTGAGACTTTGTCAGCATTCAACCCACAGGAAGAAAAGGAGACTTATCAACAAGCAAGGAAAGAAATAATAGGACCAAACTTGATAGCTTCAACATCAAAGACACCACCCGTATATGATATGTCATTGGTGTATGATCAGACTATTCTAGATAGAATGGTTGAGAAGGTAAATACTATGAAGGAATTTCTAGAAGTTTGTTTGGAATTGTTGCAAGATGAGATAATATTGAATACACTACGCAATATGATTGATCAGTTTACACAAGAAGTACCTATAATGCAGAAAAAAGTGAACCAAGTCCTACGCAAGAAGAGGACAAACAAAGAATTCAAATTAAGTGCGCAGATAGGATAATATGACATGGACAATGTCATCTTGGATTTAGGATTAGACATCAATGTTATTCTAAGATAGACGTGTGAGATGATGGAGAAACCGAAGCTAGTATGGTTGAATGTCCACTTGAGGTTGGCTAACCAAAAAAATATAATACCAATCAAGATACTGGTAGGAGTACCTGTGAACATAGATGGAGTGCACAATGTTATCAAATTTGAATTCATCGAGATTATGGATAATATTCAGTTGTACCCCACTTTTCTTGGATTGAATTGGTACTTCGACAATTAGGCGATTATCAACCTGAATAAAAGAGAGATGATTTTTGAGGGAGGAGGCTTAAAAGTCATTGTACCATTAGACCTGATGGAGAAAAGAAGATATGTGGAGACCGCAAGAAAGGAAATTGACAACTTATATAATATGACTATGAAAATGGATGACTACGTCAATCCAACTGCAGATGGTGATCTTAGTTGGAGAAGCATAAGATATTGCACATCATAATCAGAGGAATGACTTGAACATTGGTATCACAGGTTGCATGAAGTATTGACCAGAAGGTGTGCACACATTACTCACTCTTTGCACTATATTGTAACAAAGGTATGCAATACGCCAAATTTTGATTGATTAACTGTGGTAAGTTATTTTGTCAACAAATTCGAGTTGCAGATACATGAATAAAAAAGGTCTTATAATTAGACGTTTCACTGAGAGAAACACCAATGAGATGGAGGGAAACCCACAAGGAAGGGATAAAGGATTGGAAAGAGTGAAAAAGGATGATGCAAATTAGGTTTGGAACAGAGGATAATATGCCCAAGTATACAGGCATCAGAAATCCAAAAGACCATGTGACACAATGTATGAAAACTTGGAAGCAAGTGTCAAAGAAAGAATGGATGCACAAGTTCATACATACATTGGAGACAATTCCTAGGAATTGGTACTCATCACTAGAAATATGCAGAGGAACGATGAACTGGGAGGAGCTCATCCAAAACTTTAAGGTAACATTTACTTTTGAAGTTGAGTCACCTTTAGTTGATGTAGTATTACAAGTAATTAGAGGTAAAAAATTTATATAAGAAGGACAAGTAGAATTAGTACCTACATATAGTTCGCACAGAGAGTTTGTGACAACTCATAAATAGTTTCACGTCCATGTGGATGCATCATCAATAACACTCGACGTAGTGTTAACCCAGCCTAGGGAAGGTGAGTTAGATCATCTGATTGCGTTTACTAGTAGGAAGTTTTCGACTGCTAAGAAAACTTACATGATGACAGAAAGGGAAGGCTTAGAAATGGTGTATGTTTTGAAGAAGTTCATACATTATCTGTTTGGATCCCAATTCAAGATGTGTAGAGAACATTCTACACTAAGATATCTAGTGAAAAACCTGTGTTGGGAGGGGAGGATCTACAGATGGATATTTTTGTTCCAGGAGTATGATTTTGAAGTTATCGTGAAGCTAATAAAATTGAATGTAGGACCAAATCACTTGTTGTATATTTTGACAGGAGAGGATGCAAATAACCTAGACGATAGGCTAACAGATGCACAATTGTTTACATTCAAGATGGTAGATCATTAGTTTGAAACTTTTTTCCAATACTTAATCACATGAGTGGCTCCATATGATATGAAAGTATCCCAAAAGAAACAGCTATTGGTCATATCATTCAATTACCAGTTGCTCGCAGGAAACTTATATAAGTTCGGCATCGATGGGATACTGTGACGATGTGTACTAGAACACAAAAGACCCATGATTTTAGAATAAGCACATGATGGAATTGCAGGATGAAATTACACAAGAAAGGTGAAAAAGAAGAATAACTTGTGTGCATTTCTATGGTGGCCTACCCTTCATAAGGATGCAAAGGAATATTTCCAAAACTACGATGTTTTCCAAACAGTAGGAAGACCATCACGAAGGGATGAGATACCCTTGAATTCACAAGTTAACTTACAAGCATTTGACAAATGGGCAATGGATTTTGTTGGACCTATTAACCCACTGGTGAGAATAAAAGGAGCTAGATAGATAATTACCACAACAGACTACTTGAAGAGATGGGAAAAAGAAAAACATGTTACAAATTACAACACATAAACAACTACATGATTATTTTTCAAAAACATAGTGACTAGGTTTGGGTGTCCTAAAATACTTATGAGCGACCAAGAGACTCACTTTATAAACAATACAATTGCATCACTAACATAATAGTTTCAAATACAACATCAGAAGAGCACCCCATATCACCCACAATAAAATAGAAGGGGGGAGACCTTCAACAAGATACTGGAAAATGCATTAACCAAGGTGTGTAATGTAGGGAGAGATGACTGAGATTTAAGGATCCTTGCAGTGCTCTAGGATTACAAAACTACATGCAATAATTTGACATGACATACACTCTTTAAGTTAGCATTCAGTCAAGAAGCAATCATGCCCATGGGATTTATTATACCAAGTATGTGCATTGCGGAAATGATAGATCTTATGGATTCCAACATAGCATAAGAAAGGATATCACAATTATTAATACAAGAGGAATATAATTTTATTGTAGGTTTCCATCATCAAGTATAGAAGGCACAAGAGAAGTAATGGAACGATAGAAACATCACGCAAAAGAAGTTCCAAACAGGAGATCTAATACTGCTCTACGACAAATTTTTTTTACAACACCCAGGAAAGTTCATGACACAGTGGTTAGGACCATATGTGATTAGATATGTGATTGTCATGGGTGTTATTCATTTAGAGCAGTTGGATGGACAAGTCATGGAAGGACTAGTGAATGGGATCCGATTGAAACTGTATAGGGACAACCATCCTTCTGTGCACTAGAGGAGATGCCCAATTTAAAATTGTATCATAGTGTACCATAGGAAGGAAAAGATAGAAAAATATAGAAAAAGAAAGAAAATAGAAAAAATTATGAAACATAAGAGGTTGGACATTGACAAGGTAAAGAATTTTCGGTTATGAGAAAAAGGGGAAGAAGGAAACTGTTGTAGATAAGAGAAAAATAGGTAGAAGGAAACACAGACAGGAGCAATAGTGAAGAGAGACGTGACTGCACATATGACACCTAAGAAGAACTCAACAAACCACATGACATGATGTGCAATCAAAATTTATCATGATAAGAAAGCATTGGCATTGTGTACCATTAAACACAAAAGATATTGAGTGATTTCTAAATCAAACAGAGAATCTGTTGAAGATACAAAGTAATGGAGCAGTAAAAGAAACCAGTGGTGTATTAGACAAAGATTTTATACGCAAAAGGAAACTATAGTTTGCAATGAAGAATAAAATTATGTAAGGAAGAATGTAGTCATTATTAAAATCGATAGGAAACACATTCAGAATTGACTTCAATAGAAATACGGCGGGAATGAGTGTGATGAACATTTGTACACGATGGTCGATTCGAACCGGAACCTGCCAAAGGACATATAATTATTGAAAATCCATGGGAGAAATAGAGTATAAGTACACTCAGATCATACTGCAAGTAGCACACATAGAGCCAACACATTATAAGACAAGCCGGAAGAAGAGTCAAGTGTCAGATAGAATCTGAACATAGTGTAGAGAAAGAATGGAGGGTAGAGGATTTGAGTAGAGTAGAGGAAAATGGAACCACCTAAAGCCACAATACAAATTTTTTAGTATACTACAATACCGATGTAGGAATAAGTCCTGCGATTGACATTAATTGACCGCAGTCTATCAAACTATCCCAGAACCAGACTGCATAGATCAAAAGGCAACATGAAAGCATGACATAAGTGAAACTTGTTGATTTTTCAATAAGCTAGGTTAAGCATGTAGTTCATTCCAATTTTTCATTTGTATTAACCATAAACAATAATGTTGCAGCAACCAAGATCACAAGAAGAAACACCATGCACAAAAACACAAGAAGTATCATGGGAAACCCTTCTCAACAAGGGAAGAAAACCCAACCAAATCCTTTGCTATATTCTTCAAGAGAAAGACCTTCACCACCAATAAGACTTAGCACACAAGAGGGTGCTCAAACCCTAGAAGACTAGTGCCCAAGAGAGGTGCACAATTTTCCCAAGAAGATATACTTTCTGAAATTTCCAAACTCATGTGAGAGATATGATTCCACAATGGGGAATCTACCTATACTTATACTAAACTGAACCTATCAACATAAGTGTATATTGGCACAACAGGTCCGACCCGACTAGTTTATAATATAATTAATATTAACAATATTAATTATCTTTTACATTAATTACTAGTCACATTAAGGTGGGGCCGACCTGTACCCTTTACATTACAATTAGGGTTACAGGCAGGTCTGACTCTTGAACAATATAGCAGGGGATATTATACACCCACTAGTGATCATCCACTAGGGGCACATCCATAGGGATGTCCATATCTCTAACTCACTACATTACATAGAAGAACCACTTCTTCACTAGTGCTCAACCACTAGGATCACATTCACATGTTCTTGTCCATAGGCACGCCCACTCAACATATCTTCTTTCCCACTACATTACACATGAGAGTCATCTAGAGTTTCTCATCAACTCCTATGCTTAGTGGAGGATAATACATCATATTCATTTCTATTCTCATGACGATGCAACTAACACTTTGGGATTTCACACATTCACCTTGCTCAGCCACAGGCATGTCCAACTCTGTAGATCACCTTTCTCACTGCATTACATAGAAGAATAATTTGGAGTTATCCTCAACTCTCTGTATGGAGGATTTCATATCTATGTTCCATATCTATCTCAGATAGGATCCACACACCCTTCTCAGGGGATTTTTCTCATGTTTGTAAGCTGCAGAATGTCTCACATAGCTCCAATGGTCAACATATCTCAGGTTTGTAAGCTGGAGAATGTCTCACATAGCTTCAATCATCAACACTCCCTCTCAGCTAGGGAGGCATTTTCCACCAAGCCAAGTCTCTCACAGAAATACTCAAACTTTTTCTTGGCAAGTGGCTTGGTGAAGATATCTGCGATCTGCTCATGAGTAGGAAGATATTGCACGTGTATTGTCTTCCTTTGAACCATGTTTTTTATATAGTGATACTTTATTTCAATTTTTTTCAATCTATCATGAAACACTGGGTTCTCGGAGATCTTTACACAACTCTGGTTATCACAATGAATAGTAGTAGGATCCATCTCATGATAGAACAAGTCAGTTATAATTTTTTGAAGCCACACTGCTTCAGGAACTGCCACACTCAATGAAATGTACTATGCCTCTACGGTGCTTAATGCCATAGAGCTTTGTTTTCTGCTACACCAGGAAACCATGGCCGAACCTAAAGTGAAGAAACAACCGGAGGTGATTTTTCTGTCTACTACACTTCCTGCCCAATCTGCATTAGCGTATCCTTACAGAATCAAGTCCACACTTAATTCATATCTCAGGCCATAACCAATTGTTCCTCATAAGTATCTCAATACATGTTTTGTAGCTATCCCGTGTGTATGTTTCGGTTGGCTCATAAAATGGATAGGAACATTTATTGCATAGAAAATGTCTGGTCTGGTGTTAACCAGATACATTAGAGATCCAATAAATTGTCGGTATAAGTGTGTATATACATCTCCTGAATCAGTATCACTCATTTTCTTCAAATCCATTACCATTGGAGTCAGCATGGATTTGCATACTGTCATACTGAACTTTTTCAGTATCTCCATAGTATATTTACCTTGAATTAGTAAAATCTCGTCTGTTCTCTACCATACTTCTAGTCCCAAGAAATAGTGCATCAAATCCAAATCCTTCATTTCAAATTTAGTAGTCAATGCTTGTTTTCATTCAACAATGAGTCTCTCTGAACCAGTGAGGAAAAGGTCATCCACATATAAGACCAAAATCAAACACTCATTTCCATCAATGTGATAATATAAGTTTGGATCAACAACACTTTTGTTGAATACCAAAATCATCAGAAATCCATCCATTTTCTCGTACCAAGCACATGGTGCTTGTTTTAGACCATATAGGGATTTCTTCAACTTGCATACATGAGATTTTGCGTTGTGTACAATGAAACCTTCTGGCTACTCAATATAAAATTCTTCCTCAATTTCACCATTTAGAAAGGATGTCTTTACATCCATATAATGTAGCTTCCAACCCATGGAAGCATCTAGTGAAAACATAGATCATATGGAGGTATAATGGGCTACTGGTGCAAAATTCAGGTCATAGTCAACTTCCTCTATTTGTGAAAACCCTTTGGCCACAAATATTGCTTTGTATTTTTCAATACTTCCATCAACAACATGATTGATTTTATAAATCCATTTGGAATTCACTACGTACTTTCCCTCTGGTCTTGGAACAACATCCCATACATAATTTTTTAATATAGATTGGTATTCTTCAGTCATGGCATCTTGCCATACTTTTTCACCTGAAGCTTCTCCATGACAAGTTGGCTCCGAGTCAATAATGTGGATCATGGATGAAAGGTAGCTTGAGAATCTCTCTGTTCTTTTTCTCTCTCTGGTTGTTCCTTATGAAGTGTTATGCCCTTCTTCTTCTTGTAGAGTTTGTCGGGCCTAAGCAACCCTTTTATGTCCAACCGTACTATCTCTGGGTATGTTTATTGGAGAAACTCAATCAGCTGGAACGACTGGATCAACTGGAGATATTGGATCATATGGAATAATATCTATCTCCCTCTAAATTGATGAAGGAGGATAAGGTATTTTCTCACTATCAATTTTTATCTGAGCTTCTCTGGATTTTTTAAGGCTACTTCTTCTTCAAAAGTAACATCTCTACTTACTTCAATTTGTCTCTGACCAGGAATGTATATTCGATAAGATTTTGAGGATTCGTTGTATCCAACAAATGTGCCCTTCCTTCCTGAAGGTTCTAGTTTGGATCTCTTTTCTTTGGGTACATGAATATATATTGGACATCCAAATATTATGAAGTGTCCAATCGCGGGCTTCACTCCAGTGAAGGCTTATTCATGTTCCTTAGGACCTGATGAAGGCTTCTATTTTTAACATATACAGTTGTCATACATGCTTCTGCCCATAGAGTCATAAGTAGACTATTATCATGTATCATTTCTTTTGTTGCCTCAATAATAGTTCTGTTTTTCCTTTCGGATACCCCATTTTGTTGAGGGTTGTAAGGAACTCTGAACTCCCTCTTGATTCCTTCTTCAATACAAAAATTGTTAAATTATTTTGAGGTGTATTGTCCTCCATTATCTGATCTTAATATTTTGATTTTTCTTCCGGCCTGGTTCTCAATTTGATCTTTGAATTCTTGAAATTTTGGAAGGACTCCATCCTTGTTCTTTAGAAATTAAATCCAAGTTTTCCTGGAGTGATCATCTATGAAGAGTGCATAGTATAAGTATCCATTTAGATATGCAATAGTCATTGGCCCACATACGTCTGAATGTGTCAAGTCCAATATTTCCTTGGATCTATTGTCACTGCTTGGGAAGGATCCTTTAACATTTTTTCCAAGGGCACAACCTTTGAAAACACCTTTATGATGAATCTATATTTCTAGTAGACCTGTTACCATTTTTCCTAGAGATGGAAGAGCTCTATAATGAATGTGAGCAATTCTTCTATGCCATAACTCACTCAAGATGATAGTTCCATGTAATAAGGATTGGACTGGTTTGATGGTCAATATGTACAAGTTATTTTCTCGGACACCAATTACCTTGGAAGAACTTATATGAGAGTCTTTGTGCCATGCAATAACTCTTCCTTATGAGAAAGTAATCTTGTAGCCTTTGTATTCCAAGGCTGAAATAGAGACAAGGTGTCTCTTCATTCTGGGTACATATAGTACTTATAATTTAAGCTGCATATATAAATATAGTTGGAATGTAGAAGTTCCAACTCCTCTCACATTATATCTGGCATCATCTCCAAGGACAAGATGTAGATGTGTCTCTTTCTCAACAAAATGTGTTAGGTGATTTCTAAGACCGATTATGTTCTTGGAGGCACCATACCTGAGAGTAATGAGGTGTTGATGTCTTCATTTATTTGAGGTCTTGTCTTATTGGAACTGATTTTGCTTGAATGATCAAGCTTGCCTCCCATCATGATTTTGCTCATCTTTGAATTATTAACAAACCCTTGTCAACTAGGCTAGAAAACTTAACGGCTAGGCTAGGATAGCACTCTTAGGTTTTGCTGGGCTTATGACTGCCAACAATAATATTTGAGAAAAATGATAGCCCTGGTAAGCTAAAGAGCTTCTTCAAAGAGTTTCATAAGTACAATTCTAAAATTTTCTACAGAAAGTGGTGAAACCCTAGAAACCCTAGAAACCCTAGGGCCAAAAATTCAAAATGCTCTAAAATGCAATCTGAGACTTGTTGGAGGTGCACTGAAGGAGGTCGTACACACCTATGTCCTTTTTATCCTCAGCGTTAAAGTTTTAAGTGTTGAAAAATCTTAGAATATTAGGTCGTACGGAATTTTTGGAAACCCTAGGAGGGTCGTACGGTTTCTGTAGAAGTGAGAGAGAATGGCTAGAAAATGTTTGTGCAATGGGATATTCAATACCTATCCTCTGAAACCATGTTGATTTTTCAATAAGCTAGATTAAGCATGTAGTTCATTCCAATTTTTCATTTGTCTTAACCATAAAAATTAATGTTGCAGCAACCAAGATCACAAGAATAAACACCATGCACAAGAACACAAGAAGTATCCTGGGAAACCCTTCTCAACAAGGGGATAAAACCCAGCCAAATCCTTTGATATATTCTTCAAGAGAAATAACTTCACCACCAATAAGACTTAGAACACAAGAGGGTTCTCAAACCCTAGAAGACTAGTGCCCAAGAGAGGTGCACACTTTTTCCAAGAAGATATACTTGCTGAAATTTCCAAACTCATGTGAGAGATATGATTCCACAATGGGGAATATACCTTTACTTATACTAAATTGAACCTCTCAACAAAAGTGTCTATCTACACAACAGGGTCGACCTCATTATTTTATAATATTATTAATATTAACCAAATTAATTATCTTTTACATTAATTACTAGTCACATTAAGGTGGGGCCGACCTATACCCTTTCATTACAATTAGGGTTACAAGAAGGTCTGACTCTTGAACAATATAGAAAGGGATCTTATACACCCACTAGTTCTCATCCACTAGGGGCACATCCATAGGGATGTCCATATCTCTAGCTCATTGCATTACACAGAAGAACCACTTCTTCACTAGTGCTCACCCACTAGGATCGCGTTCACCTATGCTCATCCACAAGCACATCCACTCAACAACTATTATTTCCACTGCATTACACATGAGATTCATATGGAGTTTCTCGTCAAATATTCTTCTAAGAGGATGCTAATACAACATCTTCATTTCTATTCTCATGACGATACACCCAACACTTTGAGATTTCACACATTCACCTTGTGCATAGCCACGGGCACGTCCAACTTTGCAGATCACCTTTCTCATTGTGTTACATAGGAGAATCATCTAGATTTCTTTTCAACTCTCTATATGGAGGAGGTCACCTCTATGTTCCATCTTTGTCTTAGATAGGAAGCACACACCCTTCTCAGTGGATCTCTTAGGTTTGTAAGTTGGAGAATGTCTCACATAGCTACAATGGTCAACATCTCTCAGGTTTGTAAGTTGGAGAATGTCTCACATAGCTACAATGGTCAACATCTCTCAAGTTTGTAAGCTGGAGAATGTCTCACATAGTTGCAATCATCAGCAAAACGAACTAGCAACACATCAAGAAGGAGCACAGGAACATGAAGAAAAAGGAAAGATGATTTTCTTCAAGTAAGATTCTAGGTATGGTGAAAGTTTTGATACTCTAGAAACAAGAAAACCATCTACCTGAATTAAAGAGGGAAGTTAGGAAGGAGTTCCATGCTTATTCAACTCTATCATTATCTAGAGATAATGTCTTAAGTTAGAAAGAAGCACGCGGACTGTAGGTGAAATTTGGTAGTACAATTCCCACAACAATGAAGGCGACCTTTGCTGCGCTAGGAGTATGTTTGAGTGGCTTAGGACGAGCCAAAGGTGAGTGTTGGGGGCCTATTGGAGAGGCATTTTAGATAAGCTCCATGATCTCAAAGAGCATGAAAAATGGATGCATAAAGGAGAAGCACAAATGTTGGCCCTTGGTTATGGAAGGAAGTGAATATTAAGGAAAGAAGCGCGAAGTATGAACTGCACGGAAAGCACATTGACTGAGATTGGGTCGAACTGGCCAAAGAAGTAGAAAAGGAGTGAAGTAAGAGAAAGCAAGTCGTTGAATAAGAATACCAAGGAAGACAGATCAACAAGGAGGATGGATCGTGGAAAACTTAGCAAGCAGAAAAAGCCATCAACGAGTGAATGGATCACCTCATGGGAAAGAAGGAAAGGCATGCTAGTGAAGCCCTTAAAACGTGGGTCAAGTTCACCTAGGTTTTTGGCATTTTAGGGTTTTGACACCTAGGTTTCTACCTAAGGTTGTCTGAGAGTCATTGTAATGTATAAATAAAGGTCAAGAGGACCTAGGATGGGTTTGATGATGTAATGAGTGATTATTGTTGTTGAGAGGGAAAAGTATTTTGTTGAAAGAGAGTCTATGTTGTAAGATCTTCAGCTGGGTGTGAAGATCAACCATGTAGCTGGGTGCACAGGGAGGGAAGAGAAAGAGAGAGAGAAGGAGATATATCTGCAAGATAAGAGAATAGATAGAACTGGATGTTTTCCTATAATATCAAGAAACACAACTCTTTGGATGTAGCCCTAGGGAGAGGGTGAACCACGTATATCTTGTTGTTTTGAGGGATTGATGTTGTGTTCTTTTTCCTTTTGATTAATTTTTTATTGCATCATTGTGTTAGATATGAGATATAACTATGCGAAGTAGGTTTGATTTGGTAAACAATATCTAGATGTTGTGTTGTTGTTGTTTTGGACCCACTTTTCATTTCCTCTCGTTGTAGACACATGTGTCCTACAACCCCCTATTGCTACTTCGGGTGAGACTGCATCTGCTTCACAAGTGTTGCCGAAAGGGCCAATAGTTAGGGTTTGTTGGTGTGATGTTAGAGCTGAACCCTGGGTCTACCCCCGTGCCAACAAATGGTTCCGTTGCTGGGACCAAGATCTTCTTGAGGGAATGTCAAAGTGGTTTCCATCAAAGATAGAGATTCAGAAGTGGATAGAAGAACAAGAGAAGGAATTCACAGAAGCTCAGAACAAGAACCCTAATATTAGTACAAAGGATTGGTTGGGAAAGTATATATTTACCTATATACATGAGATTTTCCTTGGAGGAATTCATAAGGAGCTATACGAGTGGCTAGCCAGATTAGCAGATACCTAGTTTGAAATCAGACTCATACCACCGGTGGTTTGGATGTCGGTGCTGATCAAGAAGGTCAAGAGAGTTGATAACATCATGTCAAGAGTAGTCGATCACTGGTTTGATAGTACCATTGGAGGGTACATTACTGAGTTTTCTATTGACAAAGTAGATTAATATAGCCAAGAAAAGAGATATTTCTTTAAGGGACCTAGGGGAAAATTTTTACATTTTTTGAAGTTGCAGATAAAGATGTTATTGCATGAGAAGAACATCTTGAAGATACAATAATCGGTTGGACTAAAGAGATAATGTTCAAGAACTCAGACAGTGACAGTGACATAGCGGTTGGACACACGCACAGTGGGAGATCATTTAGAGAAGTTCCTCTAGTGAACCTGTTCGAGCAGGGTCACGAGCCACTGGCACAAGATGAAGGGTTCTACAGTGGAGAAGAAGAAGAGTTGGTGAATGAGGAACATTCAGATTCCGCTAGGGAAGAAGAAGGGAAGACTAAAGAACCTCACCGAGAAGAGTAAGAAATTTCAGGAACTGCGCAGACTGTTGAAGTAATTACTATTACTCCTCCTATTGTTTTAGCAGCATTAAGTAATCAGAGTAACCTAAGTTATTAGAGCACTCAGAGCACTGGTACAAATAGTTCAGTGGATACTCAATCAAGAAACCTAGAAATATCTATGGCAGATGATATGAGGTTACCCACCTTTAGGGGAAATGGATTTGAAGATCTTGATAAACATTGGTTCTTATGCAAAGTTGTATGGATTATTAAGAATGTCACTGATGAAGCTGTTAAGAGAGCTCAATTTAGCACTACCCTGAGAGACCGTGCATTGAGATGGTACATGAAATTTTTTCAAGGTTTTTTGCAACCTAAACCGCTAAATAACATTAAGACTATGTTGATTGTCGGATTCAAGAAACCCAAGTTGAAGTTGCAGTGCATTACAGAGATGAAATAAATCAAGCAGAGAGTAGTTGAACTTGTTTCGGAGTTTGATCAGAGTTTTAAGACCTTGACAAGTCATTTGAGTTTTCATATTCCAGACGAAAAAAATAAACAATGGTTCATTGTTTCCCTCTCACCACACATCATAGTCCCTCTGATGCAACATAAGATCGCTTCATAGGTTGAGTCATTGGATATCTCCATGAAACTAGAATCAGCCCCTATGGGAGAGTCCAACTCAGATATGAGTCAAATTTTGAGTCAGCTAGCTAGATTATCATTGTAGGTCAAAGATATGAAGAAATATAAGGGAAAATATAAAAGAGAAGATATCTGGTGTGTCAGATGCAAATAAGAGGTCCATGACAAGGAGCATTGTCCTCTATTTCATGAGTAATTGGCTTTAGGAGCCCCGATCCCTTTGAAGCAGGTTACTCTACCTTGGTGCAAGGTATGTAGAAATCGACATCACCCTTGTGAATGTTATTACATGTAAAATATGTCCAGACACCTACCAACATTTACTGCACATTCTGTAAATATGTGGGCCATGATGAGAAAGATTGTAGGGCTTATGACCTGTCGCATGAAATACCAAGAGACACATATAGAATTCAAGGTGAAGTGCAGAAGGAAGGAAATACTACGTTGTTTAATTCCCCGAGAAGAGGAAACTTCAACCCTCATGGTGGATTTAGAGGAAGAGGAAGAGGAGGAGGTATGGGTTGAGGTCAAGGTCAGATAATTTGTTATAACTATGTATAGCCAGGACATTTGGAAAGGGACTGTCAGAACCCTTGTACCACTTGCAGATACTACAAATCATTTGAACATGTTATTGAAGATTGTCCTGTGCTGTTAGCCAAACTCCAGGAGAGACAAGGAGGAAACCCACAAGTACAATTAATATTAGTGGAACCTTGCAGAGAGGATCTTAGAGTCGTTGTTATCACTAGAGGAGGAACTTCTACAAGAGAAGACAGAGTGACTCCAACAAAGAGTATAGAAGAATTAGAGGTCATAAGAGCTGCATAGAATACACAAGAGTTTGATCTGAGGAAAGAAAAGCAGACATTTGAAGAAGCAAGAAGAGAATTTGGAGGATATCAAGTTTCTTCATCAAAGGCACAACCAAAAGTGAGAGAATGTGGGATGCCTATGGTAGTAGATCAGTCTGCATCACCAGGAGAAGGAAAAGAGGTAATAAAGCTTGTTAGTTTCTTGTATATGTTCATTGATTTGATTAAGGATGAAAGAGCCATGCAAGAACTACAACACTTGATTCAACAATATGAACCAGGGAAGGTAGGCCCTCTGTTGAATAGAGTAGTACATCAAGTATCCAAAAAGAGAAGGAAAAATAAGGAACTACACCTTAATGCTCAGATTGGATATTATGATATAGATTATGTGGTCCTTGACTTAGGATCAGAAGTCAATGTTATGACGAAGCAGACCTGGGCACTGATGGGAAAACCTAAGTTAATTTATTCCCCTATCAATATTAGGATGGCTAATCAACGGGCAGTAAGCCCCTTTGGGAGACTGGATCATGTCCCTGTGGACATCGACGAGGTAAGTACATTTGTGGACTTCGAGGTGATTGAGATAGTTGATGATAGTTGTCCTTATCCTACGCTGTTAGGAATTGATTGGGCTTTCAACAACTCCATTGTTGTTGACTTAAAGAAAATAAGAATGACAATTGAAGGTCATGGCCTTAGGGTCATTGCACCTCTAGATCCTGACGAAGGTTGAAGATACAAAGAACCCATCAGAGAAGAAGATTGTGCATATGAGCTAGAGAATATATATAAATTGACAGCGAGACAACATGATTACATTAAAACTACAGAAGATGGGAAATTAATCTAGTGAAGTGACAGTGCATGCTCATCAAACTCAGAAGAAGCACTGGAGAATTGGCAGAACAAAATGTATGAATTTTATGCATGGAGGTGTGCTAGATAGACCAGTGAAGTTCACTGGATTGAAATAGAAGCAAGCAAACCGCCCACATTTGATGGTTTAAATCAGTTAGAAACATTCTTATAATCATATTTTGAAGAAATTGTACCAGTACAAATGATATTGTTGGCATTGGATGAAGCTTTGAAAGCAACACCAACAAGATGGTGGGGGACACACAAAAAGAACATCGCAGACTGGATACAATGTCGCACTTAGATGGCAGTGCACTTTTCAGAACAAGTAGAAGGATGTGAAGTTCGATACATGGGTCAAATTTTCCTAAAGGACCATGTGTGAGGTTGTGAGGAGGCCTAAAGCAACATTCCTCAAGAACAATGGGTGCATAAGTTCATCCACACCCTGGACACGATGCCTATCAAATTTTATCTTCAAGCAGAACTGCACCTCACCACTTCAGATTGGTACAGTATGACTCAAAAGTTTGTAGCTACTTTTTTATTTGAAAGCTAGTACCCTTCAGTAGATCAAGCTCTACAAGTTGTAAGACAAAAAGTCTTTGACGAAGCACCTAACCTCCCTATTGAGCAAGAAGAGGATAAATGGACTACATCTCTTCAGAAATTGAAAGGATGTTACAATATAATGCTGATGAAGATGATGATCCTAGGAATGTGAACATCGCAGAAACAGAAGGACAGAGAGACATAGAAGGACCGAGAGTCAAACTACCTTTCATTGGACAACCAATCAAAATCAAGAAAGTTAATATTGGAACAGAGCAAGCACCTAATCTTGCTAATGTTGGAGATTACTGGGATGAGGCCACCATTGATAAGCTCATAGAACTACTGCATAGATATCATGACTTGTTCAAAACCAAGTTCACTGATATGAAGGGCATTAAAGGGCCCATGGGAGAGATGAAGATCCCCTTGAATCTAGATGCCAAACCAGTTAAGAAGAGACCCTACAGATTGAATCCCAAATATAAGCAGAAAGTGAAGATTGAATTAGACAAGATTTTGGAAGTAGGAATCATAGAACCTATTGAAGAGTCAGAATGGATTAGCCCTATGGTGGTACAAGATAAGAAGAAAGGAGAGATCAGGATCTGTGTATATCTCAGGAAGCTAAATGATACATGTTTGCATGACCCATTCCCTACACCTTTCACCGACGAAGTGTTAGATAATGTAGGAGGTCGGGAAGTTCACTCCTTCACAGATGGATTTTCAGGTTATCACCAGATCAGGATTGCCAAGGAAGATCGCCATAAGACCACATTTGCAACAGAATGGGGATCCTACCAGTACACAGTGATGCCTTTTGGATTGAATAATTCACCAACCATCTTTTATAGGGTGTTGGTCGAAGCATTCAAGGAGTTTTTACATAAATTTTTGGAAGCATATTTGGATGTTTGGACTATTTTTAGCTTATTGATTTTATTTAGGTAGAGTTTTATGCATGGATTATTAAGAATTTTTCATGATTCACTAAATATTGCTACAGGATGAGCATTTTCAGCAGGGGTAGTAATGGTAGAGGTAACATAGGTAGGGGAAATTGGTAGAGAGGTCACAAAATACCTCGGTTCTCTATACATTTTGATGCTAACCCCCAAGAATTGAACCATATTTTCCAAGATGGTTTCTTCAACCTATTAGGCCAAGAAATATTCCATCCTCAATCATAAATACCTCCCTTCCAAGCACATCAAAATGTTCTTGGCATTCCAGTCCCTCCTCATGTGTTGATGTGACTAGAACTGCCTGCCAACAATGGTTGGCAGGAGATTGTCCACTAGCTTGTTGTTCACCACCATGGTTGGCCCACTGCATCAATGTCATTACCCCCACCACCACCAAAAAAATCAAGTTTACCAAGCCAATCCTACCCTCTCACATGTTCAGTCATCACACACCATCAAAATATTGAAAATAGATGTCCTCAAGCCTGTGCAGGACAAGGGAAAAAAAATAACCACTCACTCCAACTCATCCAAAGAGTTCTCCAAATCAGTCTCTTCTCACCTACATCTTAAGGATGACTATTCTCATGTCATTAGTGCAATTCAGCCTCAAGGCTCTAACCAGTCAAAGGATGCCACAGGAAAGTCAAAAGGGGAAAACAACCTAATGACTCACATAGTAAATATGGATTTTGATGATTGAGGTTATTTTGTATGTTGAAGACAATATTTTTATTTTGATAAAATTTTGAAAAGCAAGCATATATTTGACACAGTTTTGAACAACAATGTTTATTTGAGTATTTTGATTAGACAACTTAAATATGGTGCTATTTTTGGGGACATAATTATATTACATTTTGTTGATATTTATTATTGAGTATATGTGTGTGTGTGTGTGTGTGTGTGTGTGTGTGTGTGTGTGTGTGTGTGTGTGTGTGCGTGTGCGTGCATGCGTGCATGCATGCGTGCGCGCGCGTGTGCGTGTGCGCGTGTGCGCGTGCGTGCGTGTGTGCATGCGTTCGTGCGTTCGTGCGTGCATGCATGTGTGTGTGTGTGTGTGTGTGTGTGTGTGTGTGTGTGTGTGTGTGTGTGTGTGTGTGTGTGAAGAGTTATAAGGATATTTTTTGAATTAAATGATTTGTATATTTTTTTTATAAAAGGAAATAAATGGGACTCACAAGGGGTCCCACCTATTTAGTTATTATTTAAGACCCTTATTTATATATTATTATTATTATTTATTTGTCTCAAACTAATTAGTTAAGTTAAATTGACTTAAATAAAGAAAGGTAGTTCAACTACCATAACTTATTGAGGAGAAATAAAATCTCAAGAGAGAAGGGGAGGGGGAAAAAAGAGAACTACATCCATAAGGTTTGCTCTATACTAGTGAGGTACTTTCAACTTTCATTCATTATGAGTTTACTAGAAAGATTAATCCTCTTGATGACTGAATGGTCTTATTGAAGGCAACGGGATTCAAAAACTAAATCAAATATTTCAGCAACTTGTTTTAAAGGTGTGTGATTTATCTTTGATAGTCTGTGTATTTTTGTTTGTGCATGAATTGAGTTCCATGACTGATAAAGAATATATTGTAGAGTCAAGTGACAACATTTTGTGATAGGCTGATCCATATCTTTAGCTTCGGTTTTCTTCTTGATTGTCAGAGTATTTTTGTATGGTTCCCATCAAAGGATTCTAAATTTGATTTTGGTCCGTACCCTCATAGGGGTTTGTAGAGAGAACTCAGTTTTGTATCTCAAAATGAAATAAATGAAAAATCAGATTATTGTTTCAGTCTCACACATGTGTTTTAATGATCTGGTTCATTCTTTTGTCTTGATCTCCATATATACATATGTATATTTTTTGTACACATTCATGTGACTTTGTTTAAAGTTTACTTCTTTTGAGTTGACATATACAAAACATAAAAACCAACGTTGGTCCTCTGTAATTAATACTTGTCGATTAAGCGATTGTTTTTTAGGCTATAGACCCTGGGTAACATTCCCAACTATCTTGTCTTAGCCCGACAAGATCTGAAAATGCTTGAGTAAGGTTTTCCATACATTTTCCTCAACAATAGGCACTACAACCCTCCACTTTTCCCATTTGATCTTGAATAACCCCTGAAAAATGGTTCCTTACCTTTTGAGCTTAATATATCCTCTAGTGGGTCTCCCTCTTTCAAAATTTTCCTTAGAAGAATCATGTTTTGCTTGGAAAATCATGAAGAATTGGTTTCTAAATAAAAAGATAGAAATCGGCAAAGTTACTTAAAACTCCTCTGATATGAATTAGAGGATTTACTTCAAACTCCTCTAATTCATATCAGAGTAGTTCTTTCCATCTTCTCCGATATGAAATGTTATCATGCCAGTTAGAGGAAACTGTTAAAAATAATTAAAAAGTACCTAGGCAAGTGTTTCTCATCACTTAGGTGCCTAAGGGGTGAGAAAGTGCCTAATGTGGACCCTAGTCATTTAATTTGTGAGAGACAAATCAAAAGGTGATTTTTTGAGACTTAGGTAAAGTGGGTGGATAAACATATTTTATTTCCACCATTGATCTCATCTAATATCCACTGTTGAATGAGAAGACTTTTCACCTTCCCCCATGAGGTCGACTAGGGTAGGAGGGTGCATCCATTGTTGGGTAGTTGAATCAATTTTGAGAGAGCAAGAGGAGGAGGTCGATATTGAGAAATAGAGAAGGAATTTGCAGAGATAGGGAATGCATTTCAAGGCTGAGAAATAACACGTACTTCAAGACATCAGAAAACATTTAATACAGTCCATACAGTACAGATTTTTTGAGGCTGTACAACCATTAATGTGCACAAAAATCGAGGAGGAAAACAACAACAATTTTTGAGAAGGTTGACACACATTCCAAGGCAGTCACATTGCATTTATTGGCATAGAAATCGAGGAACTTGCTAGGCACAATTTTCTAGAAAAGAAAATTCGTATAGTCTGTACGGACTTGCATAGTTTTTGAGGGTCATACAATCCATATTTTTTGGGCATGCTTTTCAAGGAGGTAGGCACGAATTTTGAGGCACCATTATGTTGATTTTTTTGTACAACATTATAAAAAAATGGGCACAGTTTTTGAGACAGTCTGTACAACATTTATTGCTAGGACAACCATACAGTGTATAGATTTCTGGGATAGAAATCGAGCAACATCTTTTAGACTGTTCATAAGAAGTCTTTGCAGAAGAAAAAGTCTGAGATAAGTTTGTATATTTTTTTTCTGAAGATGAATATGTTGTAAAAAAAAATCTCTGAAGCTCACAAATAATCAAAACTCCCTCTCTCACTAGTTTTCCCCTTGTGGGTTTTTCCAGGGTCGTTGTTAGACCAAAAATCATTGTGTTATAATTTTTTAAGTTATGTGTTGTTGATGTGTTTTTATTTCTACGTCAAACGATGTTCAGAATCCTCATGTTTCAGTTCTAAAAATTTATTTTATGCTGAGTTTAATTGGATGTCATAAAACTGGGTTTGGGCATTAAACATTGGATGAAAAATCAGCTAGACTTGAAACTAGGTGGGGTCTGAAATTTTATAGAAGCTACTCTGATACAAATTGGAGGATTTAACTTTAAGTCCTATGATTCGTATTAGATGATTTTTTCTCATCGCTTTCAATGCTTATTGGATAACTTTCCCTCTGTACCTTTGACCACAACAACCCTACCTACAGTATTAAATGTTGAAAGAGAATTTAATCTATATAAATGAAACATAGGCAAGACTATTTCTATCCAATCACAAGTAATTGAGCAAAGAGCCCTCGAGGTTAAAACACGTCGATTTATCATGTTTGAGCTCTGACCTATCCCTATTCACCAGGTGGAATTAGGATCCATGTAAGAGAATCTTGCCTTTCTTTTGTTCTAAGGTTAGGGTTAGTTTTTCATTTGATTTCTTCCTATTGCCTTATTTCTTTCTTTATTTCCATACTCGAATAGTTTTATTCCCCCTCACCATCATACCTTTGGATAATTCCTTAACCAATGCATGCCAATGTGATGCACACCCTCTTCCCATTATAAATATTTTCTTCTCCCTAAAATAATGTCCATTCGGACCTAATTTTCAATGCGACGATGTCTCTCTCCATCCTTACAACTGATCTTTTCAATCCCTAAAGTTTTTCTCTGTGCACATAGACTTCTATCGAAAAGGTTCCAAGGAACTCTCCCAACCTATAAACCTGTACTCAGTCACCCCCAAAACCTTCATTTTTTATGGAAAAATTATTACTAACTTCTCCGAACATATCGGAGGAGTTATTACTAACTCCTCTAATACATTCGGAGAAATTATGAACTTTCCCTAGCACAACTTGGAACACTTATTGATAACTCTTCCAATCATATCGTAGGAGTTACTTTCAACTCCCCTGACATGATCGAAAGAGTTACATCCAACATCGTTTATTTTCGTACACCTACAAAACTTATGGTAAACCTTTACGATGACTTATCGAAGAAGTAGGGATTAAATCCTCTGACCTCATCAGAGGAGTTCTTACTAAATCCTTTGATGCAATCGAAGGAGTTGTCCTTAACATTTCTGATCACCACTCTTTTTCCACTATATCAAAACACTTAATATGAACTTCTCTGAACTGTATTAGAGAAGTTAATCTTTTCACCTCTGATTTATTATTTCTAGACTAATATATATCCTTTCCCCTCCAAGTCTCACCAAGGTGTTTAAACATTGCATAATAGTACCCTGACATCCTAGGAGGGAAACTCGCTATAATTTCAATGACTCTTCTAATATTTTCAATCATTTAGTTGTATTTCAAATAGAAAATTGTGCCCTAAACTTATATTTTTGGCAAGTTGAAACATTTCACCAAGAAAGAATATTGCGGGGAAAACATTCAGAGTTGATCCCTCTGGCGGCTCCCAACAAATGGGAAAAGTAGAAATTGTTGGGTCTACATACAATGATACGACTAGAATTTTGGAAAAGGATGGAGAAACTCTAAAATGTGGAGAAGTCTACTACATGTTTAATAAGTCAAATTTCTCTACAGAGGTGGCATATCCCAATGAACTTTAGTCGTTCAAAAATATCAGAAAATCAAGCATCTTCAGGGTAGCAACACACCCAACGGTTTTCCCTTGCGTAGATGCCATTTTCTGGATTTTGAAGAACACCGACATAAGTAGAAGATATGTCTGTAATGCATGAAAATAAATTATTTCTCCTTTTAGGCCACAGTTTTTATCCAAATTCTATCACATTGAAGAAGGAATCAAAAGATTTAATGGTAAATTTATTAGTGAGTTCGAGTTTACATTGAAAGACTTTTTCCCTAAATGGTATAAGGTAGATAGGCAGTTAACATATAGACTTAAGAGTTGGTACCCCACTTAAGGAAACCATACTAGTATTTGGTTTCCATGCTATGCAGGTTATATGGGGAACCCGATGTAATTCAATTCCCCTTATCATATATGCCTCTGATTTATTTTTGTGCAGATGTGGGGGTTTCATTCAATTGGGTAGACATATTGTCTGAAAATATTACTGTTTCCATTTCCATAGTAATGTAAGCACAACCAATAACATTCCCTAGCTTCCATATGGCCTCATACCTCCTGGACATAATGTGTACGGTTCATAGGTACCCTAATATGGGGTGTATTTGGTTTCATGTTGACCTCGCAATCCACATATATTGCAAGGTGATTTGGGAGCACAAATACCATGTGGAGTACCAAAGGATTTGTGAACACTTCCTTTCTCCCTTATATGAGTTCATCTTTTACACCACTCCCCCTTGTATGACAGACAAATCCATAGAAGTCATAAGAAGGATCAGGGATTGGTACCTCATGGAGCATGGAAATTATATAATAGTATATGTTGCGATGAAGCGACCTCACCTACCTCCATGGTTTGTACCAGACAAGCTCATCCTTCAGGAGGTATCATACCATACTATTATACACGGGGTTGGAGGAATGATACACATGTTAAAGAAAGCGATTTGTCCCCCACTAACTCTATACGTTGGAAACTATTTCTTCAAGAATACCAAACAAGCCCAAGAAGAGGTAGACATATTCCTTTCCTATCACTTTGGATAAGAGAGATTCATAAGACATGATCCTTGAAATATCATCAAGGAAAACTTCAATAGCATCAAGCTTTCTTATGAATACACTACTAATCTATGGGAAGAAGAGGAGGTGCACCAAAACTCCAAAAAATATGATGAAGTCATTTTCAACAGGAGTGGCCATCCAAAGGGAAGGATCGTTGACGAACAAGCAATAAGAGAGGCGGCCAGAAAAGAAGCAGAACAAGAGGAAGTTGGGAGATCTTCTCCCATCCCTATCTAAACTCATTCAGGATCATCCGAGGAGAAGGAATAAATGCCAGTAGATAAAAATAAGAGAGATAAAGAAAAGGTGTTAAAAAAGAATAATGACGCCAAGAAGAAAAAAAAAAGTTGAGACTGAAAAAGAAAAATCCAAAGATGAAGTTGAAGAAAAAGTTGTTGTAGAAAGAAAAAAAGAGCTAGAAGAATTAGCAAGAGTAGCAACAGAACTAGCAGAGAAAGAAACAAATGAAGAAACTGCAAAGTTGTTGAGGAATAAAGACAAAATAAATATGCGGAGAGTAGAGGGGATGGCACACACCCCATGGATGTAGATATCCTAGGAACATATACCGTAGTCACAAAGACATATACAACAACCAGTGGTTTAGGCCTTGGACTCTGGGGGCCATTTCAACCAGTTGAAGTGCTATATCTTAGAAGCTTCAGGTATGATAGTAAAACTAGTAGGATCGTGCAAGAATGAGTTAAGAATATGTCGGTGATGGAAGGGGATCCAATATCAGTTTTCACTCAAGTACCAATCATGGGATATGTTAGAGAGGACCATGTGGAAACAACTATAGCCATTTTTTCATTCATGGATGCCAATACAGATAACATACATAGGTTATGCAAACAAAATGAAGAGAAGGAGTTAATGATCATAGAACTCAAGGAAAATCTTCGACATATAAAAGTTGATGAGAGAATACTCCAAAGCTTAAAAGTCAACGCCGAGAAGGTTAGAAATGACTTGGAAGGTGTCATTATTGACATGTACACCTGTCTACACCTCTTCCAAGATGCATTTGCAATAGTCATCGACCAAAAGAACCAAATACAAATGAAGTTGGTATAGTACAACACTATTCACGAAGGTGTATCAGATATAGACAAATAGATAGAATAAAACCCAAATGCACCACTTGAGATTTACCGACCATCAAATGTGGAGAGAAAGACAGAATTATATGCATTATACCATTGTTATCAGATAGGACAAAATCCTGATATAGAAATCACCAAATCCATGGAAATCTGCTCAAGAATCCATAAAGTTGTCCAAGAACTAATTAGAAATGGTCAGCTCCCAAGATTAGATGAAATTGGGAACAACCTGGTGACAAAAGAACTGGTGAATGCAGTAGATGATAGCACTAATCGCGAGAAGGAAGTGGTTGAAGAAGCTACCTTCTTCTCCACAGATCTCATCAATCAACACTTTCTATAGCTAGTAAAGCTTCATACCATGGTATAAGCCTTCATGAAGAAATTGGAAAAGGATATGGTCACCCTTGAAAACAATATCGCATTGATCAACACAAAGTTAGAAAAACTGACATACAAAAGGATTGAATTGCTATATAATCAACTGGAAGTTTGGAAGGCATACTTGAGCAATATAAATCCATAAGAAGAAGACAAAATACATGTCTTTTGTTTTTTCCTTTTCCTAACTGTTGGCCCTTGACCAAATTTTGGGAGATCCTTGGTCAAGTTTGACCTATTTTGGGACTTCGACAGCCTATTGAAGACAGAGCGCAAGATGAAGAGGATATCGTGGGATCTCGGCCCCTTTTTAGGGATTTTTTGGTTTTTGGGATCATGTAATGGGTATGGGAATGTTGGCCCATGGGTTTACCCATGCTTAGGCCTATTTTGTAATATATATAGAAGACTAGGCAATGTAATGAAGAGAAGTCATAAGGAATGGCTAAGTGCTAGAGTTGGATCTGTGTGATCAATATTGTAAGTTATTTGGTTCATACTGTATGGAATTTGCAGAGCTAAGTGCAAGTCATTGTAAGAGACTGGAGAAGGTTGTGTGCTTAGATCTACTCAGGGAAGGAGGGTCTAGTGAGCTGCGCAGATCTCCTGTCCTCTGCGGAGTAGGGTTTTGAGGCTTTGTGCTTGTAACCTATTGAATAAGGCAATAAATAAGACAAAGATTTGGTGGATGTAGCCCCAGGGTGCGGGTGAACCACGTATATGTTGTGTTTCTCTACTTTGTGCAATCTGTTGATGTGCTTATATGTTAATGTGCTTAGTGCTTTGATTTAGATAGATAGATATGTTGATGCTTTGTGCTTAATGATGTATATGGATGTTAGATTTGACTTATATACATATGCTTAGTGCTTGAAATTGTTAGGATCTGATCTGTCATGCTAAGTGTTGTTAGATGCTAGATCTGGTTGAATACTGCAATGCTCTATAATTAGGGTTTAATTGCGTTGTAACTAAGAACTATATATTAATGAATATTAACTGATGAGTGCTCTATCAAGTGTTAGAATCACATATCTATGCCCCAGCTAAGGTTTCATACATTGGATTCCTGCAACCACCCCTGCCTATACCTCGGGTGAGACTTCATCTGCTTCGTAGGTGTTGCCGAAAGGGCCAGTAGTTAGGGTTTTTTTGGTGTTCTCTTGAGTGTTTAACCCTGGGTCTGCCCCTGTGCCAAAAAATGGTTTCATTGTCGGGACCTGAAACTATGATTGCTGGGAATTGAGGAAGAAGAAGCTTCGTGCGAAGATCTGACCTGAAATTATGAAAGATCTGTGTGTAGACCTGTCGCTCTAGTGCATAGTACTCTACTTATTTTGTGAAGCTCTGTGCTAAAGAAAAGAAATCCGATCGGAAGAAAAGAGGTAATATTTGAAAGATTTGTGCTCTGAGAAAGGTAAAAGTGAGAATTTTTTATTAAAAGAGGTAAGATATGCAAGCTCTGTGCTCTAATAAAGGTAAGAATAGTGAAAAAATTTAGATCTGAAAGATTTATGCTCTGTAGATGTAAGATAAGTGGAAATTTTAGTTTCTAAAGTATGGATCTAGGCATGTTTGATAAGATTTGTCCTATCTTGAAAACTAAGGCATTGATAGATGAAAGAATATTTGATATGAGTAGATCTGATAAGAATAGCGAAAGATATGTTATACCTATGCATAGAGAGAATGTTTGGACTAACAAATGGATGCAGGATCCTACAAAGAATTTTGTGCAGGTTAGCTACCATGATCTTAGTGCGTAGTTCAGGAAAGGATGGGGATTATTTACGAGAAAGAGAGGATTAACTCTTTGTTACAGTTGCAGAAGACCAGGACATCTGGCTAAGGAATGCCCTGGTAGAATACTGATCCGGATTATTTTTGGCACGAAATGAGAGCGGAGATATAATAAAGAAATGCACAGAGATATCGCGTATATCCAGTAATATAACAGAAATATATCAGAGATGCAACCATAAACACAGAGATACAGTAATACACGATTTCTATTAATGAAAGAAATGTACAGAGACTGTAAAAATACAGAGTGAAAGACTCGCTAGAATGGTGGCAGCGTATCTCTGAGAAGAGATGTGACGGCTACTCGCATTCGCAAGATGATTACAATGAGGCTCGGAAGGCCTTTTTAAAATAGACGGGAATGCCAAAAGTCCTAGACATCTAAAAACCTAACCCTAGGAGATGAAGCGCCAAAAGTCATGTGGGCCCCGTTTGGGTAAGTTGGTGCATCAACTTCCCGGGGTCGTAACTTTTGCATACGATCTCCGTTTTAGGCGTGTGATAGCTCGTTGGAAAGGTATCATCGAGGAGATTCATTTTGGGGGCTCAATTATGCCTTCTGATATCATTGAGAACCTCGATCTTGAAAAAACTTCATTTAGGCCCTCAAAATGGCCCCGGAAGTGAAAACCTGCTAAAAATAGTAAATTGCCAAAATGGCCAGAAAACTGTTTTGAGCCATTTGGAAAAGGTGGGTGGCCCCT
>ML776674.1:903206-920681 GCA_009831015.1 Picea engelmannii | reverse complement strand
TCTCGAAAAAACTTCATTTAGGCCCTCAAAATGGCCCCGGAAGTGAAAACCTGCTAAAAATAGTAAATTGCCAAAATGGCCAAAAAACTGTTTTGAGCCATTTGGAAAAGGTGGGTGGCCCCCGATATCCACCTGGATCAAATACCTAATTGCCTCTGTTGCAAATCTATGGACCATGAAGTATTGGATTTCCCTAGAATGATAGCTAAGATGGAAAGGATGAATATGAGACAAGAAGACCACGAGAAAGGTCAAGAAACTGAGATTATGGAAGAACCCCAAAAAGAATAGGAGAAAGTGTTGCTACAGATGAAAGAAACCCTTAATGACCACCGACATGTCATCTTATCAGAGATATTCAAAGAAAAAGAATGCATAGAAGCAAGGATAGGAGACTTCGACATTGACTATGTTCTGGATGAAGAAACACAGGTGAATATTATGACTAAATGAACTTGGGAAAATTTAGGGGAGCCTACTATGGTTCCTTCATTGGGAGAAATAGGACTATTCATAGGAAAGTTGATAAACCTATGTGGAAAGCTTACCCAGATATCTATGAGTGCCAATGGAACTTCAACAGAGGAAGAATTTGAAGTTGTTAAATTTATTGAGGACAACGCTCCATTTCCTATGTTGCTCAAAAAACCTTGGATTGAAAGAGACTAGGCCAGAAGGAAAGAAAAATAAGTATTAGAGAAGAAGAAGAAGAAGCAAGAGTTAAAATATTTCATGACTAGGAAGATCATACACTTGATTAAAGAACATGAGAATAGATCGAAGCCATTTGAAACCAGATAATTGGATGTCGAAGTTATAAGAATACCAGAGGACTCCTAAAAGATTGTAGTACCTATTCTAGATATAGATGAAGTATTATCACTGATTTCTAGGAAAGAATCTCAACATCATGAAGTTACTCTACCAAGAGGAGATAAGAATCAAAATGGAAAAAGTAATACCAAAATGAAACTCACTGGAAAAAAGGATAGAAAGCTAAGTAAGAAGAGAGCTAAGATCGAGAAGTTACAGAAGGATCCAAAAGGAACTTCGCAGAAGGAAAATGTGAAAAATTGGAACTTCGTCAGGATATCAGAGCAGCGTCACATGGCACTTCGCCATGGTGAAGCAATATAGCCATTGGGAATAGTATAACCATTAGAATGACATCCTGAATGGGAAGAAAATCATTTATGATCAGAAATCTCACCACCAGACTGTTGGGACCATGCCATAACGAAAAGAACTAATTTAATGAAGGATTCTTACCCGTTGCAAGTGATATGTTGCCAAGCTATCTATTTATCTCGTCGCTCCATGCACCGAGAACACTTTTTCTAAACATGAATCTGAGCCCGCATAATAGTTGATTTTTCATAGTGATCATTGCGAGATTGCCTTCCATCATGTTGCCTTGAATAGTTACTCTTTGAACCCGAGATTGTTAACCATGAGCATGTATGTCAAAGAACTAGACTTGGGGGATGAGCCGGCCCAACTCTGCCGAGTAGCGGATGTGGTCGAAGCTTGTCTTCGTCGTGCACAAGAAGAATAAGAACAATTCACCCAGCCCTTGAAGCAAGTGCAAGGCCTACTCATAGAACAATGAAGAATTGCAGAGCAGGAGAAGATTACTCTCCAGACAAATTTGACGAGGAGAAAGTGCAAATGTAGCAAGAAAAAGAACATTTTCTCACACGAAAACTCGAGGTAAAAGAAGAAGTCAATAGATCACTTCACTCTGTGACAGGATTAGAGCCGCAATATGAAGACCGAGTCACGTGTCAAGTAGAGAAAATCACAGAAGCCATCTAGTAGCTACAACAACAAATAGAATATTTAGAGCTCCGCATTGTACCTAACACCCCACAGGATGTAAGGGACCAAAGAGAAGAAATTTTCCAAAGCGCAGTTGAGAGAATAAAGGCTCTTGCCATAGAATGCAAGAAATTGAGTGATCACAGTGCCTAGATGTATGAGAAACTGACAGAGAATCTAGAACTGAAGGCACTGGAGTCGCAGCTCCAAGAAGTGAAGTATCAAGCAGAGACAATACAGGTGAAGTTGAAGCCCCTGTTAGCTATGGAAAGAATGAAGCGATCCCAAGAGCAGCGCACTTCCCAGTAACAGGTTCACACTATTCAGAGCAAAGTCATGGAAGTGACTCAGAGGCTCCAACCCGTACAAGATGAGGCTTACCAATTGTTCATAGAGATATAAGGTCAAGAAGCATAACTGGATAAAGTCATCATTGCAGTTGAATAACACCTAGAGGAACATGTCAACGAAGCAGTCATACAAGAATTCATAGAAAAAGAGGTCATATCACAACAACAAGTTGAAGAATCTTGAGCCAAGCTCGATGCTTTTGAAGCAGAACTAGTCAGATAAGAGTGACTCGGGACGAGTCATAGGTGAGTTTTGGGGGCCTATTGGCCCTTGACCAAGTTTTGATAGATCCTTGGTCAAGTTTGACCTATTTTGGAACTTCAACAACCTATCGAAGACAGAGAGAAAGACGAAGAGGAGATCGCGGGATCTTGGCCCCTTTTTAGGGATTTTTGGGTTTTTGGGATCATGTAATGGGTATCGAAATGTCATCCCATGGGTTTACCCATGCTTAGGCCTATTTTTTAATATATATATATATATAAGACTAGGTGATTGAATGAAGAGAAGTCACAAGGAATGGCTAAGTGCTAGAGTTGGATCTATGTGATAAAGATTGTAAGTGATTTGGTGCATACTATATGGAACTTGCTGAGATAAGTGCAAGTCATTGTAAGAGACTGTAGAAGGTCACGTGCTTAGATCTACTCAGGGAAGGAGGGTCTAGCGAGCTGCGCAGATATCATATCCTCTGCAGAGTAGGGTTTTGAGGCTTTGTGCATGTAACCTATTGAAGAAGCCAATAAAGAAGACAAAGAGTTGGTGGACGTAGCCCCAGGGTGGGGGTGAACCACATATATGTTGTGTTTCTCTTCTTTATGCAATGTGTTGATGTGATTATATGTTAATTTTCTTAGTGCTTTTCTATAGATAGATAGATTTGTTGATGATTTTTGCTTAATGATGTATATGGATGTTAGATCTGACTTATATACATATGCTCAGTGCCTGAAATTGTTAGGATCTGATCTGTCATGCTAAGTTTTGTTAGATGCTAGATCTAGTTGAATACTATGATGCTCTGTAATTAGGGCTTAACTACGCTGTAATTAAGAACTGGATATTAATGAATGTTAACTGATAAGTGCTCTGTCAAGTGTTAGAATCACAAATCTGTGTCCTAGCTAAGGTTGTGGACACTGGAGTCCTGCAGCCACCCCTGCCTCTACCTTGGGTGAGACTTCATTTGCTTCGCAGGTGTTGCCGAAAGGGCTGATAGTTAGGGTTTTGTTGGTGCACTCTTGAGCGTTGAACCCTAGGTCTGCCCCTGTGCCAACACTAACCAATCCTAATTTCATCATATTATGTACACTTGTCATTAGGAATGAGAAGGTGAATCAATTATGTAACTTCTCCTTCAATAAGAAGATGAAGAGTCACATAGGGGTTACTAAACATTTGTATAAAATAGAATATAATCCCATTTGATGAGGACTTTGTTTTTTGGATTTTCAATAAATGTATAGACTCAAGAACTGACTCAAGGACTTATAATTTGTTAATGAATATTGACTATCCCTGAGGTCTAGTTTTTATAGAAGGAATTCTTGTGTATGAACAGATTTAAGCTAAGAACTACTTCTGGTGAAAATGGACACTGTTCCTATGGATTGTAAGAATGCTATGTTGTTATAGATTAATTCTCATGCATTTTATGTTATTCTTAAGTTTAAAGTATTTCTTTAAATATCTAAATGCCTTGAGATTTGTGGGTTGTTAATGTAGGCATTATTGAAATCTAGAATACTCTAGTTATATATATTTGTATACACGTGTTTATGATCTTTCCCTTTTGTATCAACTATCTGTGTAGAAGTAGTGAAGGATTTTGTTTTAATTTACAACTCACTAGTCACTTTAGTATGCTCCTAGCTAGGATAGGTTAGAGTAGATTAGGGTTAATTTATCTTGCATTTCATACATAGTATTCATATACATATTTACATTGCTTATCCACTCATCATCCACCCGCATCGGTAAACCAGTCCACAACTAGCCCAAAACCCCTAAAACAGTAACAATGGTAGTCGAGCCAAATTCTGGATGGGTCTCCTAAACCAAACGGTGTATAGTCTAGTTGGTACTGTGTACTGGGGAGAAACCCTTGTTGTTGTCGGGTGAATTTCAACCCATTAGCAGAATTGGTGCTAGAAGGAGGGTTATCTTTTATAGCTTATATACATGAATTGAACAATAACCGAAATCAATATTCAACAAGTAATCATGAACCCCAACCTACCTTGTTTCCTCGAGTAGATTATGAACAAGAAGTTATATATGGATATTTAAAGCCTAATTTCATAAGTGCCTCTAGTAGTTATGGAATACAAACTAAGACTTGGTTTCACATACCACGGGAAGAGCTTCATGAAACCTGTAGAATTACATGCGCTTACAAAAAATTGCTTCGAAAACTACCTACATCCTCTGAGCTCCCTAGGAGAAAATAAACCCATGTAGAATGTCCCAACAAAGATCTTGATTGTTACATTAACTCTGTAGACGAACTCATTGAAACTTCTTTACAAGAAGTCCCAATACCTTTGAGCAGAGTTGTGTGTTTCCTTATTGAACCTGAAGAAGAATTTGAAGGTGAATAACTAGAAATTACCATAAAAAAACTAATGGGAGAAAACAAGAACCACATAGAAGCTATACCTCAATGGAGGGCCCAAGGAGCTCTCAATTTGGCTACAAAACTTCATGAAATTCCAAAGAAATTTGATAAACTCCTCCCAAAATTCGTCCCAGACAAACTCAGATCCCCAGAAGATCATGTGAATAATTTATTTTTAGCCATACATATTATAGGTTTCAGACATGATGATGTGGTGTGCATGCTATTTCCTTACACTTTTTCTAGGAAATCCTCTACTTAGTATTTCATCTTACTTGTCGGGTTTGTTACAGACTGGGAAAGTCTTGAAAGGCTCTTTATGAGAAAATTTGGAGAAATAAAAAAAATTGTGTCTCTACATAATGAACTAGGAGCCATCATAATGGAGAAGAGGGAAATAGTAAAGGAATTTAACCAAATATTTCTTAATGTCTTAATCAATTTTCCTCATGATGTAGCTCCCACTCAGTCACTATCTATTGAATATTACACGATTGCATTAACCCCCTCCATAGTGATGTTTGTAAAACAATATAACATAAATACATTAGCATTAAATTTTGATGAATCTGAGATTGTGGAAAGAGAGTTATCTGCATATGATCAACATCCATGTTATGAGGAAACTAAGTTGGTTGGAAAGAAACCATTTCTATTAGCTAAACGACCTAACAAAGAGTCAAATGATATTGATAATCTGGTCAAAATGGTTAAGAAGTTATCTAATGAAGTTGTTGACCTTAAAAAGAATGCCAGTGAAGGATCATCGAAGACACAAACTTTTCATCCATTCTTTAAGAAACTAGACAACCTGTTGTTGATTATTTGGGTTGGTTGTCATTGATGTCAACCCTTGAAGAAAGTTTGGTAGCGAATTCTGGTAGCACAAAGGTTTGGGAAATGGACCCAATTTTGTTTTATGTATAATGGTATGAGTTTTAATATATTTTAATGTGAGACTATTCTATATGGATAGTACATATCATTCCATTTCTGGTGGTATGTGGAATGTCACATAAATCCTCACGGTTAGAGAGTTATGGCCATGTGAAGTTGGAGAACCCTCATGAGTCATCTAGAAACCCCAAAAGGTCAAAGTAGTCAAAGTGGTTGCAAAGAAGAAAATTATTTAAATAATAAAGTGAAGTGATGAGTGTACTATAAGTCAAAATGGATACAAAATAAATTATTTAAATAATAAAGTTAATGGAGAAATTACTAAGTGGACAAGTGGTTAGAAGTGGGTTAGCCCTAAAATAAGGAAAGTGGTTTAAGATGGTTAGAAGGTAACCCCTTGAGGAAGCTACATAAAAGTATAAATAAGAGGCAAGGGTCTCTCATTTAATTACACTTGAGAATATTGAATATATACAAGTGACTGAGGTAACCAAAGGATATCTAAGATGAATTTCAGAGGGAAGGTGAAGTAAAGAAGGCCAAAATTCAAGGGAGGAAAAACTCTTTTGATGATGTTTTCTAAGGTATGTTATTTACAGGTCATCTCACCATTTTTGAAATACCTTTTTTTCTAGAATTATTAAGATTATTAAATATGGAGTCCATTGAGAAAACATATCCAAGTAGCTGTGATAAAAATTCCAGCTTGTGGGTCAATGTATTTTTGGATTTACACTTTGTGGACAATAGGGTTTGTGGCTAGTCCTAAAACTAGTTTAAAATAGGTGTTTCGGGTAAAAACATCATAACTTCTTCATAACATATCAAAATTTAGTAAGACCAAATGTATTGGTTAGAGTACAGTCTGTAGTATTCTATGTATTATTTTCATATCCATACAACAAATATTTCGTGTGTGGCACGCTTGATCCGGATTATTTTCGGCACGAAATGAGAGTGGAGATATAATAAAGAAATGCACAGAGATATTGCAGATATTCAATAATATAACATAAATGTATCATAGATGTAACCATAAACATAGATATATAGTAATACATGATTTCTATTAATCAAAGAAATGTACAGAGACTATAAAAATACAGAGTGAAAGACTCGCTAGAATGGTGGCAACTTATCTCTGAGAAGAGATGTGACGGCTACTCGCATTCGCAAGAAGATGATTACAATGAGGCTCTGAAGGCCCTTTTACAATAAACGGGAAATCCAAAAGTCCTAGACATCCAAAAACCTAACCCTAGGATATGAAGCGCTAAAAGTCATGTGGGCCCCGTTTGGGTAAGTGAATACATCAACTTCCCGGGGTCGTAACTTTTGCATACGATCTCTGTTTTAGGCGTGTGATAGATCGTTGGAAAGGTATTGTTGAGGAGATTCATTTTGGGGGCTCAATCATAAATTTGGATATTATTGAGAACCTTTATATCTAAAAACCTTCATTTGGACCCTCAAAATGGCCCCGAAAGTTAAAACCTGCTAAAAATAGTAAATTGTCAAAATGGCTAGAAAATTGTTTTGGGCCATTTGGAAAAGGTGGGTGGCCACCGATATCCACCTGGATCAATTCTCTACAAGTTCTTTCTCTATAATAAGACAAAATTGAACAAGTTATGGCATTTTTGCTAGAACTCCTTTTCTGAGAGGTTCCAAGTAGTGAAACTTGGAAGAATTGCATAAAAGACACTGAAGAACATTGTGTACTATTTTCAGATATGTATTCATTACAGGTACATAGTTATTATTATTTCAAGTTAGGGTTGTTGACTAATCCAAAATTAGTCATGTGAGACTAAAGTAAAGTTTGATGAAAATGCTAGTTTCTTGTTGTTAATGTTAAGGAAGGTTTGCAGGGATGTGATTATATACACCAGGTCTATTATAGAGTTACAAATCATATTTGGATGATGAAATTTATGAAGGCTTTTGGTTGAGGTACATGTTGGGTACATGGTTGAGACAAGTAGTTGATGAGTTGGCACATACATGAGGTGTACAGTTGATGATGTTGGTACATCTTGACGAGTCATAGTTTATGTGTATCTGATGCATGATTGGTACATATTTAGTGCATGGTTGATGCACTTGTTGATGGTGTTGGATCATGTTGTCATTGATGCCAATGGTTTGATGTCGAGTGAATGATTGATGTCAAAGGATTGATTGATTGAGGATTGATGAACAATGTATATGTATTTTGCTTGATGGTAATGATATATGTCAAAGTGGAAACCAATTGATGAAGATGGATCATTGATATGATGCATAGATGAAGATGGATCAATGAGTTGTCATTGATACATGATAAAGATGGATTCTTTGATATAGGATGCATAGTTTGTTTGATGAAAAGATGACTCATTATTGTCTTATCATGATTGATAAGATGCACAAATGGGTGAACTCCAAAGTGGTTCCCTTATGGTGAAATCCCTCACGAGAAGACACTTTGTGGATTGAGTTATCCTAGAAGAATGGTTGGAGGACCCATACTTTTATATGGAATAATGAGATAAATATTAATGAAGTTGTTGGTGAAACTATCCTAGATGGATAGTGCTTGTAATTCCATTTCCGGTGGTATGTGGAATGTCACATAACTCCTCATGGTTTGAGAGTTATGGCCTTATGAAGTTGGAAGAACCCCATATGAAGGCTTGAAGCCCCCAAGGTCAAAGAAGTCAAAGTGACCTAAAACAAGAAATCATTATTTAAATGATAAAGTAAAGTGACAAATTCAAGGTGGATTATTTAAATAATAAAGAGAACTGACAAAATCAAGAAGGAATATTTAAATGGTAAAGTATTGGAGAACTTTATATGGAAAGTGGTTAACCCTAAAATAAGGAAAATAGGTTAAGTGACCTAGAAATGGGTTAAGTAACCTAGAAATGGGTTAAGTGACTTAGAAATGGGTTAAGTAACCTAGAAATGGGTTAAGTGACCTAGATATTGAAAGTATAAATAAGATAGCTATGGACTCTTGCAATCATCCTTTTAGTGGATCAATGAAGAGCTTCTTAGGAGATTATATTTTGGAGTATCAATGGAGAGCTTCTTGTGAGAGAATTTTTGTGTGGATCTTTTGAGAATGATTGAAGATATATTATAAGAAAGAGAGTGTGAGGAGGATCTCATGGATGCATCAAAGTTTTGACAATGTCAGAAATCTTGACGGAAAAAGTTTCAGAGCTTCAAAAACCCTAGTCTGAGGTGTACGTAGGTTGTAATGGTCCAGGGAGCGTACATACGCGGGCTATATGAAGAAGGGAGTGTACAGTGGATGGAATGATAAAGAATTGTGTTTGAGTCGGTGCCAAGCTCCTGGATGATGAGGCAAGTTCCATATCTGCATTCTATGGGCTCATATTTTCCACTGAGAAACTGGTATGGTTACATTATTGTCTTGATGGATACTATTGTTTGATGTGTTGTGAATTCTAGGGAATTCTTGGTATGGATTCTATGATGTGGTTCAGTTTGGTTGATTTGGTTGATGGTGTAAGCAGTATTCTTGTGATTCAGTGGTGACATGATTTCTATGGTATACTAGTTGTTTATACATGTTTGAGATAGCATTCATATTGATTTATTGTGGAGAATGAAAAAGCTATTGGAGAGATTGGAGATGTTGTGCCTGGCTGGTGGTCAGATTGGACATTCAGAGACAGAAGAGAATGATATATTGATTGCAGGGAATCTGAGTTGATATTGAAGGACAAACCCTGACAACTCAGAAGGTATACACAGGTTGTTGTATACACTGGTTGCGTTCATATGCGGGATGTAGTGAGCCAGAACACGTACACACGCTGGCTGCACTGCTGACAGGTCACGTACTTGTTGACAAATTGATATATGTTGAGGATTTTTGCCTCATCTTAGTTGGTGCTGAGGGTGTAAGTTGAGTCTTGCATTATAGAGCTAGTGCTCTTGTAGAGTTGTACTCTATTTAGTTGTTGCTGGAAAACCCCCGGATTGTTGTCCATAATAAAAAAAAAATTGTACATACATCTTGTGTTCTTTGTGTTCATTGTGGTGATGACTTGTTGATGATATATTGTTGATAAATGTTGTTTATATATGCTTACATCTAACTAGTTATAAATTGCAGCAATGGGTAATGAATAAATGTTGTTAACTAAGGAGTTTTATGTAAAGAGGGAAGTTTTGGGAAAAAGAGCCCCACACTCATTCATCCCCCTACCCCCCTCTAAGTGTGGTAGGTGTGTCCAACAATTGGTATCAGAGTGGGTCTTCACTACAAGCCTTAACAAGCTTGAAGGAGATCCATAGATACATAAATGGATGATGAAGTTCCAATCCTTGATGAGGAAAACTATTCTACTTGGAGAATAGAGATGAGAATACAGTTGAAGGAAATGGGAGCAATTATTTGGATGGTAGCCATTGGTGGATCAGTTTCATTGAAGAACAATTCAAATTTTGCATCTCAAAGGGAAGGAAAGAAGAATGATGCATTGGCTCTCAAGACCATCCTTAGTGGACTCTCAAAACCCATAAAAGAGAGCATGGGACAATGCACTTATGCCAATGATCTATGGCTAAATCTAGAGGAGACATATCAAATCAAGAATGAGAAGGAAGATATTGAATATCATTCCATCAAGGTCATTAAAGGTAAAGAATCTCCAAAACATTTCAAGTGAAGATAAAGAATCAAGTGATGATGGTACAAAGGAATATCTTGAAGACATTTCAAATGAAGGAAAATAATTATGTGTTGATGTTGGCAAAAAGGAAGAATGTGAAGATGTTTCAAATGAAGGTAAAGAACCCTCAAAAACCCTTGATTGCAATGATGATGATTTTTTCTCTACAAGTGAAGAAGAAGATCTAGAAACAGTTTGTGTAAAGTTTGATGGTAATTATCCCATGAAAAGAATAGAAGAAAAACTATTAAAACTTCAAAAGGAAGTTGAAGAGGGTTTATATAGATATAGAAGTGATCATTATTATATAGACTATAACTATATCTCAGATAACACTAAGAAGTTTCTTAGGAGGAGTCTAAGGCACATCTTGAAATTAAAGGAAATTCTCAATGAACAAGAAGAGAGCAATAAGACTCAATTAGAAGAAGAGATCATGAGACTAAAGAATGGAAAATAAGATATGAATGTAGATGATGAGCTTAGCAAAAATTTTGAAACCATTGTCAATCTCAAGACCCAAATTGAAGAAGCCAAAAGAATAGAGGAACTATTGAAGAATCAAATAAATGAAAAGGAAGAGTCATGTTGTAAGTTAGAAGCTGAAATTGTTGACCTTAGAAAGAAGGTAGAAAAGTCAAACAAATTCTTGAATAGCTCACGAATCTTGGATGAGATCTTGGAAAGTCAAAGATCACCAGTTGATAAATCAGGTCTTCGATACAAAGAAGAAGCTACATGTGTTTAATAAAGCACCTCAAAGAAGCATGAGGTAAGTCCATCTAAGAAGGAAGACAATGTTGCAAAACAACCATCTACACAAGGCAAAGAAAATTTCAAAAGAACAAAGCAAGGAAGACCTCAAGAAGCTACTCTTGGGATATCAAAGCAAAGGTATGAAACTATTTTTCATGGGCATTGTTATTCATGTAATGGATATGGTCACAAATCTTTTGAATGTAGAGCTAATGAAAGGAGATACAATGGAAGATTTTATAACACCATAAGGTGTTGGAGATGTGATCAAGTAGGACACATTGTTGTTCACTGTAGCACCATGAGATGCTACAACTGAAGTGGATTTGGCCACAAATACCAGGATTTATGGAACATAATAAGAAAATCCATGATGAGGACTTCACATAGCATGTCTAGAAGAAGGAATGAGGTAAGGAAAGGAGACATATTTGAAAAGATGGATGTTCAGAGCTCAACTTCTGAAGAGCAGAGACACCTACAGAAGTGGGTGAATAAAACAGAGCAGCCAAAATAGAATGAAAGACTGAAGGGAATCTCAAGTAAGTCATCTACTGAGGCATACACGGGTGACAGTGGTATCAGTCGCATACATACGTAGTCTGACCTTGAGTAGGTCACGTACATATGCGAGTTGTTGTGCAACAGACTGTGTATATGTGGTAAAGCCTTGGGAAAAAGGAAATGCACATGGATTGCAGCTTGATATGTTGGTATAACTCAGTGTTTCAGAGTCTAACATTTTTTATTGCAGGTCTTGACACTGTTTGTTGCAGGTTTCCATGGTTCTATGTTAGATCATGTAAGGTGATGATGTAAAATAAATCTTGGGTGCATGGCACTAACCCATGAGTATGGATTGATGCTGGTCTGTTGGAGTACATGGCTAGTACATATTTGAGCTTCATTGATATATCTTATGATGTATTATTGGAAGCATATGGATATCATGATGCATGCATTTTTCATGTGGTTGAGATACACATTGAGACATGTGGTTGGTGATTTGAGTTGATAGTCATGTTGTACATCATTGGGGAGTCATATCTTGTTGATGCATGGTTGATATACTTGCTTGGTGTAAGAGATGATGCATGATGGTACACTCATAGATGATATTTGGTTGGCATATTGGTAGATGCACATGGTTGGCATATTGGTAGATGAACATGTTGTCATATTGATGGATGCACATATTGGCATATTGATAGAGGCATATGATTGATGCATTCCATGGATGATTTTTTTTGGCACATTGCATGATGTTGATGCACATGGTTGATGTACATAGGTGTTGTGCATGATGAGCACACATTTTTTTGCATAGGATTTGCTTGGTTGATATTTTGCTCATGATTCTTTATTTCATTGTTGACATATATTTGGTTTCATGATGTATGGTATGGCACAAGTTTGATGCATGGAAAAGTCCAAGGATCATCATATGGTAGCATATTTCTCATATTGTAGAGAAGATAGGGGGAGACATACCCTTAGGGGGAGTCATTCTTCTTCCCATGATTCTACGAGGAGATATTTATCAGATGCATACCTAGAAAAGAACCCTATAATTGAAGAAAGAGCACAGAGGCATAATTCCATGAGGAGTGATGGTCACAGGGGGAGTATGTTCGATGTATTTTCAGCATTACATTAGAGTGATATCCCCTATTTAAAAGGGGAAATATTATTCAAAGGAATATCAAAGGCACTCAGATAGGGGGAGCATCCCCAAGGAGAGTTCAAGCAGGGGGAGCATCCCCAAGAGGAAAATGGCCTTTGTCATTGTTTTCAAAGGGGGAGAGTTAATCACATTGACGTGATTGATGTTTATGGGGAGAGATAGTCACATTGACTATTGATGCAGAGCATGCCTTATCTACATGTTGACATCAATAATTGGTCATTGGTGTTGACATCAATGTTGGTATTTCCATCAATGCCAAAGGGGGATATTGTTGGATCATGTTGTCATTGATGCCAATGGTTTCATTGATTGATGTCAAGTGAATGATTGATGTCAAAGGATTGATATGTATTCATTACAGGTACATAGTTATTATTATTTCAAGTTAGGGTTTTTGACTAATCCAAAATTAGTCATGTGAGACTAATGTAAAGTTTGATGAAAATGCTAGTCTCTTGTTTTTAATGTTAATGAAGGTTTACAGGTATGTGATTATATACACCAGGTCTATTATAGAGTTACAAATCATATTTGGATGATGAAATTTATGAAGGATTTTGGTTGAGGTACATGTTGGGTACATGGTTGAGACAAGTAGTTGATGAGTTGGCACATACATGAGGTGTACAGTTGATGATGTTGGTACATCTTGACGAGTCATAGTTTATGTGTATCTGATGCATGATTGGTACATATTTAGTGCATGGTTGATGTACTTGTTGATGGTGTTGGATCATGTTGTCATTGATGCCAATGGTTTGATGTCGAGTGAATGATTGATGTCAAAGGATTGATTGATTGAGGATTGATGAACAATGTATATGTATTGTCCTTGATGGTAATTATATATGTCAAAGTGGAAAAAAATTGATGAAGATGGATCATTGATATGATGCATAGATGAATATGGATCAATGAGTTGTCATTGATACATGATAAAAATGGTTTCTTTGATATACGATGGATAGTTTGTTTGATGAAAATATGACTCATTATTGTCTTATCATGATTGATAAGGTGCACAAATGGATGAACTCCAAAGTGGTCCCCTTATGGTGAAATCCCTCACGGGAAGACGCTTTGCGGATTGAGTTATCCTAGAAGAATGGTTGGAGGACCCATAATTTTATATGGAATAATGAGATAAATATCAATAAAGTTGTTGGTGAAACTATCCTAGATGGATAGTTCTTGTCATTCCATTTCCAGTGGTATGTGGAATGTAACATAACTCCTCATGGTTTGAGAGTTATGGCCTTGTGAAGTTGGAAGACCCCCATATGAAGGCTTGAATCCCCCAAGGTCAAAGAAGTCAAAGTGACATAAAAGAAGAAATCATTATTTAAATGATAAAGTAAAGTGACAAAGTCAAGGTGGATTACTTAAATAATAAAGAGAACTGAAAAAATCAAGAAGGAATATTTAAATGGTAAAGTATTGGAGAACTTTATATGGAAAGTTGTTAACCCTAAAATAAGGGAAATAGGTTAAGTGACCTAGAAATGAGTTAAGTAACCTAGAAATGGGTTAAGTGACCTAGAGAATGAAAGTATAAATAAGATAGCTATGGACTCTTGCAATCATCCTTTTAGTGGATCAATGGAGAGCTTATTGGGAGATTATCTTTTGGAGTATCAATGGAGAGATTCTTGTGAGAGCATTTTTGTGTGGATCTCTTGAGCATGATTGAAGATCTATTCTAAGAAAGAGAGCATGAGGAGGATCTCATGGACACATTAAATTTTTGGCAATGTTAGAAATCTTGATGGAAAAAGTTTCGGAGCTTCAGAAACCCTAGTTTCTGAGGTGTACGGGGACTATAATGGGCCAGGGAGCGTACATACACGGGCTGTATGAAGACAGGAAACGTACAGTTGATGGAATGATAAAGACTTGTATTTGAGATAGTACCAAGCTCCTGGATGATGAGGCAGGTTCCAGATCTGCATTCTATGGGCTCGGATCTACCACTGAGACATTGGTATGGTTACATTATTGTCTTGATGGATACTATTGTTTGATGTGTTGTGAATGCTTAGGGAATTCTTGGTATGGCTTCTATGATGTGGTTCAGTTTGTTTGATTTGGTTGATGGAGTGAGCAGTACTCTTGTGATTCAGTGGTGACTGTTAGAAAAATAGGACCGCGGAGCAATAAAATAAAACAAATGCAGAAACAAAACATAGAAGATACACAATACAAGAGAGACATAGATTTACGTGGTTCACCCAGTGTGGGCTACGTCCACTAGAGAATTTTCCAGGTCCTTCCTTTATTATTATCCAGCAAATGAAGGGATACAACCTACAACAAAACCCACTGTAACTTCCTCTTCTTTCTCTCACAATCTCCTCTCTCAGAATACAATATTCGCCATCAACCATAGCTGCAATACATTTCCCTCATAAAAGAGGGTTGCCTTCTAGGGCAAAAAACCCTAACATAATCTCTACCGTTAGATCTGTGACCTTATAATGAACGGTCCATATTTAAAATGAAATTACAATATACATTTACAAGGAAATTTTTCCTTCGGGGCGAAGCCCCCAAACCCTCGCTGGGGGTTCGCTTATCCCCAGACCCCCCAGCTAGGGGGATAGCCCCCCTGGACCCCGTAGAGGGGGTACCCCCCCTTTGCACTCCCCTGCGTGGAAGAGTGTACATATTGTTGGGGTGTAAATACTTCATGGGGTATAAACATGGCTGAAAGTAAAAGACCTCTGAATCGGGAAGATAATCAGGCTCCACAACCAACAATCTCCCACTTGGAGACTGATCTCAACAACTCCACCGATACTGTATATGCTGGAATCTGAACCTTCTTGGACCTGGAAAATTTCTCATCTTCATGTTCATTCTTGAAGGCCAACTAAAACTGAGCAGGAACTCAGTTTCTCCCTGGTTACTTCCTTTGTTAACATGTCAGCAGGATTCTGGCTAGTGTGTATCTTTTCCAACTTCAAATGTCCATCCTCCAAGGCGGATCATATGAAGCGGTACCTCAACTATATATGCTTAGTATTCAAATGGAAGGATGAATTCTTTGCAAGGTGAATGGCACTCTGACTATCACAGTACAACCTATTGTTCTCCTACTTCTTTCCCAATTCCTCCATAAACCTCTGTAACCAAATCATCTCTTTACTAGCCTCTGTAGCAGCAACATACTCTACCTTTGTTGTTGAAAGTGCAACAACTTTTTGCAGTTTCGAAATCCAACTTACTGTTGTTCCACCTATAGTAAAAA
This sequence comes from Picea engelmannii, assembly GCA_009831015.1. NCBI lineage: Eukaryota > Viridiplantae > Streptophyta > Pinopsida > Pinales > Pinaceae > Picea > Picea engelmannii. The sequence goes on along the minus strand of ML776674.1, from coordinate 904,617 downwards.
CATACCCTGTGGTGCTCCTCCTGCTGTCTTTATCACCTGCCATATCTGAATCAACATATCCCTGTAGAAAAGTGTTTGAACCTCCAAAACATAATGCATGAGTAGTAGTACCTCTCAAATACTTTAGAATCCACTTTACTCCCTCCCAATGTTCTTTACCTGGATTGTTCATATACCTGCTCACAACTCCCACTGCATGTGCAATATCTGGTCTTGTGCAAAACACTACATACATCAAGCTTCCAACTATTGATGAATAAGGGACCTTGGACATGTATTCTATCTCCTCATGTGTCTTAGGACACATTTCCTTAGTTAATTTGAAATGGCTGGAAAAAGGTGTACTAATTGGTTTTGCATTCTGCATTCTAAACCCTCTCCAACACCTTCTCTGTGTACTCACCCTGAGATAATGTCAATTTGTGATTTTTTCTGTCTCTTGTTATTCTCATGCCAAGGATTTTCTTTGCAACACCCAAATCCTTCATCACAAATGAATTGGATAATTTCTTCTTGAGCACATTTATATCCTGCATATTAGACTCTGCAACAAGCATGTCATCTACATACAATAGCAAGATAATAAAGCTTCCATTTTCTAGCTTTTTAAAATAAACACGGTGATCAGAATGACATCTACTATAACCCTGTTCTGTCATAAACCTATCAAACTTCAAATACCACTGTCTTGGATCGTGCTTTAGGCCATACAAGCTCTTCTTAAACCTGCATACCAAATTCTCCTTCCCTTTGACCTCATACCCCTGTGGCCGCTGCATATAAATCTCTTCCTCCAAATCCACATGGAGAAAAGTTGTTTTTACATCTAACTGTTCAAGATGAAAATCTTCTACTACCATAAGACTTAAAATAGTCCTAATTGAAGTCATTTTAACAATAGGAGAAAATATTTCATCAAAATCTATACCTTTATTTTGTGCAAACCCCTTTACAACAAGTCTAGCCTTGTACCGCTTTTCTCCTCCATATTCTTCCTTCATCTTGTAAACCCATTTATTCTGCAATGCTCTTTTTCCCGCAGGCAACTGAACCAAGTCCCAAGTCTAGTTATTTGCCAAGGAATCCATTTCCTCTTTCATGCCTTGCTCCCACTTATTTTTGGTGTCTACCTGCATTGCCTCTTTATAACATTCTGGTTCACCAGAATCAATCAACAATAAATAATACAATGAAGGAGAGTATCGGTAAGGGGGTATACTTAACCTAGTAGATCTTCTAACAACACTTGCAGGTGTTTGAGGTACCTTCTGCTCCTGTTGTTGTACATTTTGATTTTCTGGTTCCTTTGGAATTTATTTTTCAGTGATCTCATCAAGCACTATGTATTCTTGTTTTTCTTTTTCCTGTTTCTTTCCCTGCAACTGATCTTTGTACATGACCTTCTCATTGA
>ML776674.1:861916-888216 GCA_009831015.1 Picea engelmannii | reverse complement strand
GTTGCCTTCTAGGGAAAAAAACCCTAACATAATCTCTACCGTTAGATCTGCGACCTTATAATGAATGGTCCAGATTTACAATGAAATTACAATATACTTTTATAAGGCAATTTTTTCTTCGGGGGCTTCGCCCCCGAACCCCCTCTTGCCCCCGGACCCCGCAGAGGGGGTACCCCCCCTCTGCACTCCCCCGCGTGGAAGAGTGTACATACTTCTGGGGTGTAAATACTTCATGGGGTATAGACACGGCTGAAAGCAAAGGACCTCTGCATCAGGAAGATAATCAGGCTCCACAACCAACACACATCTTGTGTTCTTTGTGTTTATTGTGGTGATGACTTGTTGATGATATATTGTTGATATATGTTTACATCTAACTGGTTATAAATGACAACAATGGGTAATGAATACATGTTGTTAACTAAGGAGTTTTATGTAAGATGGAAGTTTTGGGAAAAAGAGCCCCACACTCATTGACCCCCCCCTCTAAGTGTGGTAGGTGTGTCCAACAGATGGTACAGGTTGAGGTACAGGTTGGTGCATGGTTGATTCACTTGTTTATGGTACATGTTGATTACAGGTTGTTTGGTATAGGTTGGTACATGTTGTTTGGTGCAGGTTGATTGGTACAGGTTTAAAATAGTATATCTCATAGTGATAGTGTGAAAATGGTTCCATCATTCTACTTATATTTCAGTGCAGTTGGACGAGGAAAGAACAGGTGGTTGTAGCCACCTTCCATTTGTAGCCGGAGAACATAGGGGGTTGTATCCTCCTTCTGGTTGTAGCCAGAGAATTAGGGAGTTGAAGCTTCCCTCAAGTTGTATCCTTAGAGACTAGGGGGTTGGAGCCTCTTTCCAGTTGCAGCTAGAAAACAAAGGAAGTTGGTGCTTCCAATGAATGTAATTATTAAAGACATATAAGAAAAATTATTTCGTGTTTTTCTCTCGCTTTGGGTTTCCACATAAATACACCGGTGTACTGTGTATGTGTATGATTGCTCATTTTTTCATTGTTTATTTCCTCTACAACTATTGGATGATAATGCTACATTGATATAACACTTGCATTTTATTGTTAAAAAGGATTAAATTTCTCTATTACTGATTCACCCCCCCTCTCAGTAATCCAACAATTGGTATTGGAACAGGTTCCTTTAGAAATCAGTTTAACCATTGAAAGGTAGATCATGGAGAGAAACAACATGTATAAAAATGGAATACCACACTTTGATGGACAAAAGTATGCATTCTAGAGTAGAAGGATGAAAACATATATACAGGCACAGGGATTTGAAATTTGGCAATTAGTAGTAGATGGATACAAAGAACCAACAATTCCACCAACAAGTTAAAAAGTAGTGAAACTCAGTCAAAATAATTCCAAAGCCACAAATGCACTTATGAATGGTCTTGGTGAATCGATATATACCAAAGTTGTCCATTTTAAATCTGCTAAATAGATTTGGGACAAACTTCAAAATATTTATGAAGGAGATTCAAAAGTCAAAGAAACAAAGCTTCAAAATTACAGAGGTCAATTCGAAGAACTAAAGATGAAGGAAGATGAGAATATTGCAGTTTACTTATTACAAGTTGATGAAACAGTGAATGCAATCATAGGATTGGAAGAAGAAATTGAAGAATCTGTAATTGTTGAAAAGGTACTAAGATCTCTTCCTATGAGACTTGATCCTAAGATATCAGCACTAGAAGAAAGAGCAGATCTAGAATCAATAAGCATGGATGAACTACATCGAATCTTCACAGCATATGAAATGAGAACTGAACAAGAAAATCCAGATAGAAAAGAAGCAACTTTCAAAGCATCCAAAATGTCAAAGCAAAAGGGAAATCAAAAGGAACATAGAAACAACAATGACTTCTCAAAAGATGATGAAGAAGAAGTGACCAACTTTGTTAGAAAATTGAACAAGGGAACTAACGATAGATGTAAAGGTAAGCTTCCATCGATTTTTTTTAAATGTGATGGTATTGGTCATTTTGATAACAAATGTCCTCATAAGAAAAAAAAAAAGGAATGATGAAGATTACTCAAATAAAAAACAAACATATAAAGACAAAAGAACCAAAAAGAAAGCTTTCAAGAAAATCTTATGCACCAAAGAAGACATATCCTCATCAAATGAATATGAAATCAGTGATAGTGAGACAGAAAGAGTTATATTCATGGCAATAGAAGACTCTGATAAAGAAGACACCGAAGAAGAATATGAAGAGGCAGAAGTTGACTACCGAGAAGAATTGTTGAGTGCCATAGAAGTTGTAAGAAGAGAAAAGAAGAAAAAAAAGAAGCTACAAGAAGAAATAGACAAGAAAGAAGACACTCAGGAACTAGAACAAATGATCATGAAATTGAAGGTTCAAATAGAAGAAGATAAAACAATTGAAGAATCACTCAAAGAACAGTTATATGAAAGAGACAGTATCATTGTAAATTTGGAAGAAGATGTTGTCACATTGAGAAAGGATATTCAAAAGAAAAATATGTAGAACAGATCAAAAGTTCTAGATGCCCTTATCAACATTCAAAATCCTTATCATGACAAGTCTGGACTTGGATACAATCAGACAGAAAAGGAATCAAGCTCCAAAGAAATAGAACAAGAAACATACCCAAAAATCTATGCAGGAACAATCAAAGGGGATAGGAAGATATACAAGGAAGATTACAGAGACACTCCTCCACCAAGAAGATTCAGACTTCAAAATCAATGACTGACATAAAAAAAAAGGCCTTGGGAAGAAGAAGGATTCATAAGAGTAACTCCTTTCAGAAGATATTCAACTCCCAGGTATCAAACTATCTTTTTTGGTTTATGTTATGCATGCAATAATTTTGGACATAAAGTTGTAAATTGCAGAGCTTGTAGCAGGAACATAAACAACTTTGAAAGTCATACACAAAATGGTTATCCAAGAAGGCCTAGTGAAACACAGAGAAGAAGCTACAACATGTTTGAATCATTGAGCACTTAAGTGGAATGCTACAAGTGCAACAACTTTGGACACATGACCAAATATTGTAGAATGATAGTCCCTCCTAGAGAACCACAACAAAACAATAACAGTTACAGAAAAGAACCTCAGAAGTGAACATGGATAAGAAAGCAGAATCAGTATAGCAATGAAGAATGCACACTCTCTCTACAAGCTAAGCAGAAGATACGTGGTTGGTTTGTTGATAGTGGTTGTTCAAAACACATGGTAGGTGATAAAGATAGGTTTCTTACATTAAGAAAGGAAATATATGGATCAGTCTCCTTCAGAAATGATGATTCAGAAAAAATCATTGGAAAAGGCACAGTCAAAATTGGAAACAAGAATACCAAGGTATAAAATGTTCTACTAGTAGAATATATGAAACATAATATTCTAAGTGTGAGTCAAATGTGTGAACAAGGTCATAAAATTACTTTCGATTCACAAAAGTGTGAGATAAGAAAAGAAGGTTCATGAAAATTGATTGCAACAACTGCAAGAACTTCAAGCAACATATATGTATTAAGTGAAATTGGAAATGAAAAGTCTTTCTAGGAAAGGAAGATGAAGGTTGGCTATGGCACAGAAGAATGGGTCACATACACTTTTATAACCTTGTCAAAGTCAGCAAAAAGGAATAAATCAGATAAATTCCTCAGATCACGAAACCAACCAAAAATTTATGCAAGCATTGTCAACAAGGAAAGCAAACAAAGACCAAGTTCAAATAAAATGAATATTCAATGACAAGACCACTAGAAATTTTGCATACTGATCTAGTTGGACAAACTACAACAAAGGGTTTAAAAGGTGAGAAATAATTTATGTTTTAGTTGATGATTATACAAGAATGACTGCAGTTTTGCTTTCTCAGGAATAAGTCAGAAGGTTTTGAAAACTTCAAGGTCTCTAAGGAAATGGTTGAAAATGAAATGGATTAAAAAATCAAATGTTTGAGATCTGATAATGGAGGAGAGTTCACTTCAAAGGAATTTATGGACTACTGCAACATGCATGGAATAAAAATGCAAATCTCCATTTTTAGGACACCTCAATAGAATGGAGTTGTTGAAACAAAGAACATGATGGTATAGGAAATGACTCGAAGAATGCTAATGGATTCCAAATTGATAGATATTTTTTTGACACATGCAGTGCATACAAAATTTCACATTCAAAACAGAGTAATGCTCAGAAAAAACACTGGAAAAACTCCCTACGAGCTATGGAAAGGAATACCAACAAATTTGAAGCACTTCAAAGTATTTGGAAGCAAATGCTACATCAAAAGAGAAGATGGAAGAATGGGAAAGTTGGAATCTCGTGTGAAAAAAGGAGTACTTGTTGATTACTCAAGTACAAGGAAAACATACAAGTGTTACAATCTAAGGTTGAACAAAGTTGTGGAAATCATCAATGTAACAATTGATGAAATAGGTGGATGAGAATTAAAGAAAGAAGAAAATGAATCAATGGAACAACTTTACAAAGAAGAAGCAGAAGATGAAGAAGAAATAGAAGGGGAAGATGAAGAGGATTAGATAGAAGTAGAAGAGAAAGTTTAGAAAGTGCCTCCAAAGACACCTAGAAAACGAGTACATAAGAATCATCCTTCAAGTCATATTATCGGAAAAAAAGATGCAGGAGTTGAGACTAGAAGAAGAATCTGTTCACCAGAACAAATGCACCTGGCACTCTTATCTACGATTGAACCTAATAGTTTTGAAGAGGCCAGCAAGGATGAATTTTGGAATAAGGCCATGGGTGAAGAATTGGATCAAATAGAGAAGAATGACACTCAAGAATTGGTTCCAAGACCAAAGAAAAAGAATGTGATTGGCACAAAGTGGGTTTTAAAAAATAAATTGAATGAAAATGGACATTTTTCAAGGAACAAAGCTAGATTGGTATGTAAAGGATACGCACAGGTGAAGGAATCGAATTTGAAGAGACATTTTCTCCATTTTCCAGAATGGAAGCAATCCGATTGATTTTAACTTATGCATGCTCCAAGAATATTAAAGTGTATCAAATGGACGTGAAATCATATTTTCTGAACAGAAAACTTGAAGAAGAAGTCTACATTGAACAACCAAAAGGATTTCAGTTGTCAAAGAACATAGATTATGTGTGTAAATTGAAGAAGGCCTTGTATGGTCTAAAATAGGCTCCTAGAGCATGGTACTCTAGAATGGATAAATATATACAACAGGAAGGGTTCAGAAAAGGAAGTGCAGGAAAACAACCTCTACATCAACGTAACTCAAGATAGTATTTTATTAATTGAAGTTTATGTTGATGATATTATTTTTGGAAGTACTGATGACAGGTTAAGCCAGAAATTTGCAAAGGATATGCAGAATGAATTTGAAATGTCATTACTTGGAGAACTATCCTTACTTCTAGGTCTTCAGATATGTCAAAGAAACCAAGTATTTTTTATTTCTCAAACTAAGTATACCAGATAAATGCTAAAGAAGTTTGGAATGGAAGATTGCAAACTAGTTACCACTCCTAAGAAAACCAATTGCAAGTTGAGAAAAGATGATGATTCAAAGTCTACAGACAAGAGGAAATACAGATCAATGATTGGTAAATTACTATATGTGACAACATCCATACCAGATGTAATGCATATAGTTGGAGAGGTGGCGCGATTTCAAGCAACACCCAAGGAATCACATGTCTTAGCAATGAAAAGGATTTTCAGATATCTCAAATGAACAAAAGAGTTTGGATTATGGTATCCAAAATGAAAGGATCTATCACTTATTGCCTACATAGATGCAGATTGGGAAGGTTGCATTGATGACCAATGAAGCACTATTGGAGCAACGTTCTACTTGGGTGAGTGTTTAGTATCTTGGCTAAGAAAGAAACAATCATCAGTATCCTTATCTACAACTGAATCAGAATATATTACAGCAATAGGATGTTGTACATAGGTTCTACGAATGAAACAAAATTTGACAGATATACAGGTTGAGTATGATGATCCCATTCCAATCTATTGTGATAATACAAGCATAATCAGTATCTCAAAGAACCCGGTGATGCACTCGAAGATAAACCACATTCCAATCAAGTATCACTTTCTACGGAAATAGGTTGTAGAGAAGAACATCTGAGTTGAATATGTGGGCACAAAATAACAAGTGGTAGACATCTTTACAAAACCACTTCCAAGAGAATCATTTGAGTATCTTCGCCAAAGACTCGGAGTAATTTCTGTTGATTAAGGTTGGTTGTCATTGATGTCAACCCTTGAAGAAAGCCTCGTAGCACAAAGTTTGGGTAATGGACCCAAGATTGTTTGATGTAAATATGATTTGTTATTCTCTTGTCATGGTTGATAATAAGTAGAAATGGATGAACTCCAAAGTGGTCCCCTTATAGTGAAATCCCTCACGGGAAGACACTTTGTGGATTGAGTTATCCTAGAAGTATGGTTAGAGAACCCATGCTTATTTTTGTAATAATGAGATTAACATCAATGAATTTTTTAGTGAAACTATCCTATATGGATAGTGTTGTCATGCCATTTCTGGTGGTATTTGGAATTTCACATAACTCCCCACAGTTATAGAGTTATGGCCATGAGAAGTTGGAGAACCCAGGTTTGGGTAATGGACCCAAGTTTGTTTGATAGATAATTGTATGAGTTTTGATATATTTTTAGGTAAAACTATTCTATATGGATGGTACATGTCATTCCATTTCTGGTGGTATGTGGAATATCACATAACTCCTCACGGTTTGAGATTTATGGCCTTACGAAGTTGGAGGACCCTCTTATGTCATCTAAAAGCCCCAAAAGGTCAAAGTAGTCAAAGTGGTTTTAGAGATTTTAGAAGGTAAATAATAAAGTGAATTGATGAGTGTACTATAATTCAAATTTAATAAAAAACAAATTATTTAAATAATAAATTTAATGGATAAATTAGAAGTGGGTTAACCCTAAAATAAGGAAAGTGGGCAAAGTGACCTAGAAAATGTTTTTAAGGAAGCTACTTGGAGAGTATAAATAAGAGGCAGGGCTCTCTCATTTTAGACACACTTGAGCATATTGAATACCTATAGGTGTTTGAGGTAACCAAAGGATATATAAGCCAAATTTCTGATGGAAGGTGAAGAAAAGAAGGATGAAATTCAAGGAAGGATAAATTATTTTGATGATGCTTTCTAAGGTATGCTATTTACAGGTCATCTCACCATTTTCGCAATAAAAATTTTTCTAGAATGATTCAGACCATGAAATTGCTATTCCATTGAGGAAACATATCCAAGTATCTATGGTAAAAAATCTAACTTTTGGGTCGTTGTATGTTTGGATTTACACTCCATGGAAAATAGGGTTTGTGGCTAGTCCTGAAACTAGTAAAAAACAAGTGTTTCGGGTAAAAACGTCATAAATTCTTCATAAAAGATCTAAATTCAGTAAAAAAAAATGTGTTAGTTAGAGTACATTATTTATAATTCTATGTAATAGTTTCATATCAATTCAACAAATATTTTGTGTGGGACACGCTCTACAAAGTCTCTCTCTAAAATAAGCCAGAATTCAACAAGGTATGCCATTTTTTCTATAACTACTTTTCTAAGAGGTTACGAGTAGTGACACCTAGAGGAATTTCATAAAACACATTGAATAACATTGTGTATCATTTTCATATATTTATTCATTACGGGTACAAAGTTAGGGTTATTTCAAGTTAGGGTTGTTGACTAATCCAAAACTAGTCATGTGAGACTAAAGAAAATTTTGATGTGAATGCTAGTCTCTTGTTGTTTAAAGTTAAGGAAGGTTTGAAGGTATGTGATCATATACACCAAGTCTATTAAAGAGTTATAAATCATATTTGTATGATGAAATTGATGAGGGATTTTGGTTGAGGTACAAGTTGGGTACATGGTTGAGACAAGTAGTTGATGAGTTGGCACAAACATGAGGTGTATAGTTGATGATGTTGGTACATATTGATGAGTCATATTTGATGAGTAGTTGACACATGAATGGTATAGGTTGGTGAATGGTTGATGCACTTGTTTATGGTATAGGTTGATTACAGGTTTAGGTACAGGGTGATCTATGGTTGATGCATGGTTCAGGTTTATTGGTACATGTTTACAATGGTATATCTCATAGTGATAGTGTGACAATGGTTCCATTATTCTACTTCTACTTCAGGCTGGTTGTACGAGGAAAGGATAGGTGGTTGTATCCACCCTCCGGCTCTAGCCAAAGAACATGGGGGGTTGTAGCCTCCTTCTGGTTGTAGCCAGAGAATTTGGGAGTTGGAGCATCCCTCATGTTGTATCCTGATAAACTAGGGGGTTAGAGCCTCCTTCTAGTTGCAGCTAAAAAACAAAGGAATTCGGTGCTTCCAATGAATGTAATTCTTCAAGAAATATAAGAAAAATCATTCTGTGGTTTTCTCCCGATTTGGGTTCCCACATAAAACACTGGTGTAGTGTGTATGTGTGTGATTGTTCATTTCTTATTTCTCATTATTGGATAATAATTCTACATTGATATAACACTTGGATTATTTGAAGAAAAAAGATTATAATTACGCTATTACTGACTCACCCCCCCTCTTAGTAATCCAACAATTGGTATCAGAGCAGGTTCCTTCAAAAATCAGTTTAACCACTGAAAGGTAGATCATGGAGAGTACCAACTTGTATAAAAATGGAATACCACAATTTGATGGACATAAGTATGCTTTTTGGAGCCTAAGGATGAAGACATATATACATGCACAGGGATTTAAAGTTTGGAAATCAATTGTAGATGGATACAGAACACCAACAGTTCCACCAACAAATGACAAAGCATTGAATCTTGATGAGAATAATTCCAAAGCCAAAAATGCACTTTTGAATGGTCTAAGTGATACGATATTCACCAAAGTTGCACATTGTAAATCCACTAAAGAGATTTGGGACAAGCTTCAAAATATTTATGAAGGAGATACAAAAGTCAAAGAAACAAAGCTTCAAACTTATAGAGGTCAGTTCAAACAATAAAAAGGAAGGAAGATGAAGATATTGTAGCCTACTTCTTATGATTCAATGAAAAAGTGAATGCAATCATAGGATTGGGAGAAGAAATCGAAGAATCTGTAATTGTTCAAAAGGTAATAAGATCTCTTCCTATGAGATTTAAACCTAAGATATCATCACTAGAAGAAAGATCTGATCTAAACTCAATAAGCATGGACGAACTGCATGGAATCTTCACATCATATGAAATGAGAATTGAACGAGAAAATCCAGATGTAAAAGAAGCAGCCTTCAAAGCATCCAAAATATCAAAGAAAAAGAAAAAGAAACAAGAATAATATAGCAACAACAGTGATGTCTCGGAAGATGATGAAGAAGTGGCCAACTTCGTCAAAAGACTGAACAAGGGAACCAACAGTAGGTATAGAGGTAAGATTCCTTTAATTTGTTTTAATTGTGATGGTATTGGTCATTTTTATGACAAATGTCCTCATAAGAAAAAGAGAAATTATGAAGGTTACTCAAAAGGAAAACACACATATAAAGGCAAAATAACTACAAATAAAGTTTTCAAGAAAAGATTATGCACCAAAGAAGACATCTCATCATCAGATGAAGATGAAGTTAGTGACAGTGAGACAGGAAGAGTTCTATTCATGGCATTAAAAGACTCTGACAAAGAAGACTGTGAAGAAGAATATGAATAAGATGAAAAAGAATATGAAGAAGTCGAAGATTAAATTGAAGAGGAAGAAGTTGACTATCGAGAAGAATTAATGTGTGCCATAGAAGTTATCAGAAGAGAAAAGAAGAAAAACAAGAGAATACAAGCAGAGCTAGACAAGAAAAAGGACACTCGAGAACTAGAACAAATGATCACAAAATTGAAGGTTCAAATAGAAGAAGATAAAAGAATTGAAGAAGCACTCAAAGAAAAGATAGAAGAAAAGGACAGAATCATTGGAAACTTGGAAGCAGAGATTGTCACACTAAGAAAGGATATTCAAAAGAAAAATATGCAGAATAGCTCAAAAATTTTGGATGACATTATCAGCAGTCAAAAATCTCATCTTGACAAGACCGAACTTGGATACAATCAAACGGAAAAGGGATCAAGATCCAAAACAACAGAGCAAGAAACATATCCAAAAAGTTATGCAAAAACAATCAAACGGGATAGAAGGATATACAAAGAAGATTACAGGGATACTCCTCCACCGAGAAGAGTCATATTTCATAATCAACAACAGATAGATAGGCCTCAAGAAGAAGAAGGATTCATAAGAGCACCTCCTTTTAGAAGATCTTCAACTCCCAGGTATCAAACTATATTTTTTGGTTTATGTTATGCATGTAATAATTTTGGACATAAAGATGTGAATTGCAAACCTAACAACAGGAACAATAACAACTTTGAGAGTCATACACAAAGGGGTTATTAAATAAGACCTAGTGAAACACAGAGAAGAAGTTACAACAGGTTTGAATCTTTGAGCACTGAAGTGGAATGTTACAAATGTAACAATTTTGGACACGTTGCCAAAGATTGTAGAATGACAGTCCCTCCTAAAGAACCTCAACATAATAAAAACAATCACAGACATGAAACTCAAAAAATGACATGGACAAGAAAGCAAGATCAATATAGCAATGAAGAATGCACAATCACTCTACAAGATAAGTAGAAGAAACATTGTTGGTATGTTGACAATGGGTGTTCAAAACATATGGCGGGTGATAGAGACAACTTTCTTACATTACGAAAGGAAAGATATGGATCAGTCTCCTTCGGAAATGATTATTCAACCAAAATCATTGGAAAATGCACAGTCTAAATTGGGAACAAGAATGAAAAGGCAGAAAATGTTCTACTAGTAGAAGACATGAAACATAATCTTATAAGTGTGAGTCAAATGTGTGACCAAGGTCATAAAGTTACTTTCGATTCACAAAAGTGTGAGATCAGAAAAGAAGGTTCATGAAAATTGGTCACTACAGCTGCAAGAACTTCAAGCAACATATATGTGTTAAGTGAAATTGGAAATGAAAAGTGTTGTCTAGGAAAGGAAGATGAAAGTTGGCTATGGCACAGAAGAATGGGTCACATACATTTTGATAACCTTGTCAAAGTCAACAAAAGAGAAGTAGACAGAGAAATTCCCCAGATCATGAAACCAACCAACACTTTATGCAAGCATTGTCAACAAGGAAAGCAAACAAAGACCAGGTTCAAATAAAAGGAATATTCAACGACAAGACCACTGAAAATTGTGCATACCGATCTAGTTGGACCAGCTAGAACAAAGGGCTTAGAAGGTGAGAAATAATTTATGTTATTAGTTGATGATTATACAAGAATGACTACAGTTTTCTTTCTCAAGAATACGTCAGAAGCTTTTGAAAACTTCAAGATCTACAAGGAAATGGTTGAAAATGAAATGGATTCAAAAATCAAATGCTTGAGATCTGATAATGGAGGAGAGTTCACCTCAAAGGAATTTATGGACTACTGCAACAATCATGGAATAAAAAGGCAATTATTTGTTGATAGGACACCTCAACAGAATGGAGTTGTTGAAAGAAAGAACAGGACAATACATGAAATGGCTCGAACAATGCTAATGGATTCAAAATTGACAGATATTTTTTGGACACAGGCAATACATACAACAGTTCACATTCAAAACAAAGTGATTCTCATAAACAACACTGACAAAACTCATTACGAACTATGGAAAAAAAGACCAACAAATGTAAAGCACTTCAGATTTTTTGGAATCAAATGCTATATCAAAGGAGACGATGGTGGAATGGTAAATTTTGACTCTCACATGGACAAAGGATTACTTGTTGGTTACTCAAGTATAAGGAAAGCATACAAGTGTTACAATATAAGATTGAACAAATTTGTGGAAAGCATCAATGTGACAATTGATGAAACATGTAGACCAAAATCAAAGGAAGAAGAAAATGAATCAATGAAACAACCCTTAGAAGAAGAAGCAAAAGATGAAAAAGAAGTAGAAGAGGAAGATGAAGAGAATCCGACAGAAGCAAAAGAGCAAGTTCAGAAAGTGCCTCCAAAGACACCTAGTAAACAAGTACAGAAGAATCATCCTTCAGAATAGATTATCGGAAACAAAGATGCAAGAGTTGAGACTAGAAGAAAAATCTGCTCACCAGAACAAACACACCTAGCACTCTCATATACAATTGAACCAAACTGTTTTGAAGAAGACAACAAGGATTAATTTTGGAAAAAGGCCATCGATGAAGAATTGGATCAAATAGAGAAAAATGACACTTAGGAACTGGTTCCAAGACCAAAGAATAAGAATGTGATCGCCACAAAGTGGGTCTTCAGGAATAAATTGAATGAAGATGGATAGGTTACAAGGAACAAAGCTATATTGGTATGCAAAGGATATGCACAGGTTGAAGGAATCGACTTTGAAGAGACATTTGCCACAGTTTCCAGAATGGAAGCAATTCGTTTGCTTTTAGCTTATGCATGCTCTGTTGGATATGTGTTATATTCTTTGCATGATTAGTAGTGTCTGAGCGTTTACGTCGGGTGCACAAGGGGGTTATAGGGGGGGTGGAGCCCCTCACATGGGGGTTCAGGGGCAGCGCCCTCGAATTTTTTTTTTCGGTCCGACATATTTCCGCTAGGCTGACATATTTCCGGGACGACATATTACCGGGACGACATATTACCGGGACCTCATGATATTAGGTGGTTTTTCGGCACATGGTTTTTTGCCGATGGTTTTCTATTTCCGGTTAAGGAATTAGGGTTTTGGACTAATCCAGGTCATTGGGTTAGGGTTTTGGATGCCGCTGGCTCCTATATGTATATTGTATTGTAAACAATGTAACACAATGTATGAATATAATATATGCTAGTTTTTCCCGGTTTGGGTTTCCAGGTGAAAAATCTCTGTGTAATGTTTGTATTTTCCATTGTATCTTTTTTGTTCTTTTCTAAATATCAGTTTGCAGTAGATATTGTACAAGGTTAGAATTTACATTCTCCAAAAATATTAAAATGTATCAAATGGACGTAAAATCATCTTTTCTGAATGGGGAACTTGAAGAAGAAGTCTACATTGAACAACCAAAAGGATTTCAGTTGTTAGAAAATGCAGATTATGTGTGTAAAATAAAGAAGGCCTTGTATGGTCTAAAATAGGCTCCTAGAGCATGGTACTCTAGACTGGATAAGTATGTGTAGAATGCATGGTTCAGAAAAGGAAGTGAAGACAACAACCTCTACATCAAGTTAAGTCAAGGTACTATTTTATTAATTGAAATTTGTGTTGATGATATTATTTTTGGTAGTGATGATGACAGGTTAAGCCAGAAATTTGCAAAAGATATGCAGAATGAATTTGAAATGTTGTTACTTGGAGAACCATCCTTCTTTCTGGGACTTTAGATACACCAAATCAACCAAGGAATTTTTATTTCTCAAACCAAGTATATCATAGAAATGCTAAATTTTTTTGGTATGGAGGATTGCAAACTAGTTATCACTCCCATGCAAACCAGTTGCAAGTTAAGCAAAGATGATGATTCAAAGTCTACAGATCAGAGGAAATACAAGTCAATGATGGACAACCTACTATATGTGACAACATCCAGACTAGATGTAATGTAGGTAGTTGGACAGGTGGCACGATTTCAAGAAACACTAAATGAATCACATGTATTAGCAGTAAAGAGGATTTTCAGATATCTCAAAGGAACAAAAGAGTTTGGATTATGGTATCCAAAAGGAAATGATCTATCACTTATTGCCTACACAAATGCATATTGGGCAGGTTGTATTGATGATCGATGAAGCATCAGTGGAGAAACATTCTACTTGGGTGAATGTTTAGTATCATGGCTAAGCAAGAAACAATCATCAGTATCCTTATCTACAGACGAGGCATAGTACATTGCAGCAACATCATGTTGTACACAGGTTATTTGGATGAAGTGATGAGTGTAATATAATTCAAAGTGAATAAAAAATAAATTATTTAAATAATAAATTTAATGGATAAATTAGAAGCGGGTTAACCCTAAAATAAGGAAAGTGGGCAAAGTGACCTAGAAGATGTTTTTAGGGAAGCTACTTGGAGAGTATACATAAGAGGAAAGGCTCTCTCATTTTAGACACACTTGAGAATATTGAATACCTATAGGTGTCTTAGGTAACCAAAGGATATATAATCCTAATTTCTTAGGGAAGATAAAGAAAATAAAGCTGGAATTCAAGGAAGGATAAATTCTTTTGATGATGCTTTCTAAGGTATGTTATTTACAGGTCATCTCACCATTTTCATAATAACATTTTTTATAGAATGATTCAGACCATGAAATTGATATGAAATTGAGGAAACATATCCAAGTATATGTGGTAAAAAATTCATCTTGTGGGTCATTGTATTTTTGGAGTTACACTCCGTGGAAAATAGGGTTTGTGGCTAGTCCTGAAGCTAGTCAAAAATAGGTGTTTCGGGTAAAAATGTCATAACTTATTGATAAAATGTCCAAATTCAGTAAGAAAAAATGTGTTGGTTAGAGTAAAATCTATAGTATTATTTGTAATAGTTTCATATCGATTCAAAAAATATTCTGTGTGGGGAACGCTCTACAAGGTCGCTCTCTAGAATAAGCTAGAATTCAGCAAGGTATGCCATTTTTGCTATAACTACTTTTCTGAGAGGTTCCAAGTAGTGACACCTGTATTAATTTCACAAAACACACTAAATAAAATTTTGTATCAGTTTCATATCTTTATTCATTACAAGTACAAAGTTATGATTATTTCAAGTTAGGGTTGTTGACTAATCCAAAACTAGTCATGTGAGACTAAATAAAAGTTTGATGTAAATGCTAGTCTCTTGTTGTTTAAAGTTAAGGAAGGTTTGAAGGTCTGTGATCATATACACTGGGTCTATTGCAGATTTATAAATCATATTTGGATGATGAAATTGATGAGGTATTTTGGTTGAGGTACAAGTTGGGTACATGGTTGAGACAAGTAGTTGATGAGTTGGCACATACATGAGGTGTATAGTTGATGATGTTGGTACATATTGATGAGTCATATTTGATGAGTAGTTGACACATGAATGGTACAGGTTGGCGCATGGTTGATGCACTTGTTTATGGTACAGGTTGATTACAAGTTCAGGTACAGGTTGATGCATGGTTTAGGTTTATTGGTACAAGTTTACAGTGGTATATCTCACAGTGATAGTGTGACAGTGGTTCCATCATTCTACTTCTACTTTAGGGAATTTGGACTGGGCAAGGACAAGTGATTGTAGCCAACCTCTGGTTGTAGCTGGAGAACATAGGGGGTTGTAGCCTCCTTCTGGTTGTAGCCAGAGAATTCGGGAGTTGGAGCTTCCCTCAGGTTGTAGCTTGAGAAACTAGGGGGTTGGAGCCTCCTTCCAGTTGCAGTTGGAAAACAAAGAAAGTTGGTGCTTCCAATGAATGTAATTCTTCAAGACATATAAGAAAAACCATTCCGTGGTTTTCTCTTGATTTGGGTTTCCACGTAAAACACTGGTGTACTGTGTATGTGTGTGATTGTTCATTTCGTATTGCTCATTATTGGATAATAATTATACATTGATATAACACTTGGATTATTTGAAGAAAAATGATTATAATTATGCTATTACTAATTCACCCCCCTCTTAGTAATCCAACAATTTCTACTCCAAAATGTTTATCTTATATGTCATAGATTTACATGAGGAAGCACCATAAGGAGGATAGTTCAGGTTGGGATATCAGTTTCAAGAAGAGTTCAGTCAAGGGGATCAACCCTAGATGGAAAGATACCTTTTCCATTGATGACAAAGTGGAGGAGATTTATCATATGCAAAGGTAAATTCTTGGAGAAAGAGCACAGAGGCATGGTTCCAGGGGAGCATTGGTGATATGACTTCAGTATTGCATCAGAGTGTTGACATCAATGCCAAAGGGGGATATTGTTGATTATTTGGGTTGGTTTTCATTGATGTCAACCCTTCGAGAAAGTCTGGTAGCGAATTCTGGTAGCACAAAGGTTTGGGAAATGGACCCAAGTTTGTTTGATGTATAATGGCATGAGTTTTAATATATTTGAAGGTAAGACTATTCTATATGGATAGTACATGTCATGTAATTTCCGGTGGTATGTGGAATGTCACATAACTCCTCACGGTTAGAGAGTTATGGCCATGTGAAGTTGGAGAACCCTCATGAGTCATCTAGAAGCCCCAAAAGGTCAAAGTAGTCAAAGTGGTTGCAAAGAAGAAAATTATTTAAATAATAAAGTGAAGTGATGAGCGTACTATAAGTCAAAGTGGATACAAAATAAATTATTTAAATAATAAATTTAATGGATAAATTACTAAGTGGACAAGTGGTTAGAAGTGGGTTAGCCCTAAAATAAGAAAAGTAGTTTAAGATGGTTAGAAGGTAACCCCTTGAGGAAGCTACATAAAAGTATAAATAAGAGGAAAGGGTCTCTCATTTTAATTACACTTGAGAATATTGAATATCTACAAGTGACTGAGGTAACCAAAGAATATCTAAGGTGAATTTCAGAGGGAAGGTGAAGTAAAGAAGGTCAAAATTCAAGGGATGATAAATTCTTTTGATGATGATTTCTAAGGTATGTTATTTACAGGTCATCTCACCATTTTCACAATAACTTTTTTTCTATAATGATTCAGATCATGAAATATGGAGGTCATTGAGGAAACATATTCAAGTATCTATGATAAAAAATTTAGCTTGTGGGTAGTTTTATTTTTGGAGTTACACTTCATATAAAATAGGGTTTGTGGCTAGTCCTGAAACTAGTCTAAAACAGGTGTTTCAGGTAAAAACATCATAACTTCTTCATAATAGATCCAAATTCAGTAAGATCAAATGTGTTTGTTATATTACAATATATAGTATTATTTGTACCATTTTCATATCCATACAACAAATATTCTGTGCGGGGCACGCTCTACAAGTTCGCTCTCTAGAATAAGCCAGAATTCAACAAGGTATGCCATTTTTGATATAACACCTTTTCTGAGAGGTTCCAAGCAGTGAAACCTGGAGGAATTGCATAAAAGAAACTGAAGAATATTGTCTACTATTTTCATATATTTATTCATTACAAGTACATAGTTATGATTATTTCAAGTTAGTGTTGTTAACTAATCCAAAATTAGTCATGTGAGACTAAAGTAAAGTTTGATGAAAATGTTAGTCTCTTGTTGTTAAAGTTAAGGAAGGTTTGTAGGTATGTGATAATATACACTAGTTCTATTACATAGTTACAAATCAGATTTGGATCATGAAATTGATGAGGGATTTTGGTTGAGGTACATGATGGGTACATGGTTGAGACAAGTAGTTGATGAGTTGGCACATATATGAGGTGTATAGTTGATGATATTGGTACATCTAGATGAGTCATAGTTTATGTGTTTTTGATGCATGATTGGTACATATTTGGTGCATGGTTGATGCAGTCATTGATGGTATAGGTTGAGGTATAGGTTGCTGCGTGGTTGATGCAATTGTTTATGGTACATGTTGATTATAGGTTGTTTTGATCCAGGTGGATATTGGTAGCCACCCACCTATTCCAACTGGCTCCTTGCTCCTCGTGTCCATTTTTGTTCAGCATGTCTTCCTATATTGCTTTATAATTGTGAGTTCTACACTTCTGGGGTTGTCTGAAGCCTCACACATTCTCCAGGTGGATACAAGTGGCCTCTCGCCTAATCCAACTGACTTATTTTGTATGTTTTCATGTCAGCACATCTTCTTGTACTTTCAGGGTTGTTTTGGGACCCTAAACATTGTTTTTTTGGATCGCCACAATCAGAATATAGATGAAGTCATTGTCTGATGAAAAAATGTGTATTTCTATGAAAGACCTTTCCAACGGGCTATCACGCGCCTAAAACTGAGGTCATATGCAAAATTTATGACCCTAGGAAGTTGAGGTACCAAATTACACCAACTTACCCATAGGGCCCACATGACCTTTGGTGTTTCACATTCTAGGGTTAGGTTTTTGGATGTCTAGGGTTTTGGAATTGATGACTAATATGAAAAGGGAATATGGAGCCTCATTGCAATCCATTATGATCATACGTATGCATGTAGCATCCACATCTCTTCTCAGAGATAGCTACCACCATTCGAGCAAGTTTCAGTTCTGCAGTTTTACAGTTTTAGCCTATTTCATTATTTAATAGAAGATATTGTTCACTGACTATTTTTTTTATTCTTCCTATCATTGTGTTTATTATTCATTCTGTTAATCAATTCGTTTTTCTCCTCAATCTAGATTAGTGGTATCATAGCGGTTTTCTCTTCATTTATTTTTCTTCATGCATGTCCCCGACAAGGTCTGGGTACAAGAAGTTGGGACTCGAACCAATCGAGCCATTACCAAATCGTTTGTGTTGAGCCTGACAAAAAACCATGGGAGATGAAAAGAAAGATAATGGAGCAGGATATCCTATTAAAATGTTGCTCAAGGAATCCCTTGCGCGACAAAGGAATGAAATGATGGACACCTTCATGTAGATCCTTTGACAGTTTCCCACGGAAGAATCATCTTCATCAGGGGACCATGCAACCCCCTTCAAGGTACAAGTATATTTTGATATTCCATTATTTGAAAGATTGATAGATGCAGATGTTGTAGATAAATGGTCGAATCTGTTTGAAGGATATTTTTGGTCCACAATTTTTCCGATTGGAAAAAGATCACTTTTGCACTCCTCAAGGTTGTTCCCCATGTTAAATATTGGTGGGATACTTACTTTGAGAAAAGGGTCGTG
Organism: Picea engelmannii; assembly: GCA_009831015.1. Taxonomy (NCBI): domain Eukaryota; kingdom Viridiplantae; phylum Streptophyta; class Pinopsida; order Pinales; family Pinaceae; genus Picea; species Picea engelmannii. The sequence goes on along the minus strand of ML776674.1, from coordinate 869,363 downwards.
GAGGAATATGAAATTTTTGCAGTGGCCCCTACATGGGATTCCTTCTAGGATGCCATTAAAGAATAGTACTACCCTGTTGGAAGCTACAAGGACCAATACACCAGATGGACCACCCTACGTTAAGAAAGGGACCAGACAGTACCAGAATTCACCAATATTTTCCATACCCTCCGCACCAAATTGGGTATCAAATATTTTGAGCGTCAATTGGTGCTCAAATACTGTGGTTGTTTGCATAGATACATTCAAACATAAATGGATTTCCTGGACATCGGCTCATTGGGCACAGATTATAGATACGTTGTCAAAATCGAGTAGAAATTTAAGTAGAAACGAAGAGATTTTGGATCGGAAAACCCCTCACAGTTGAAGCAGGGCAAAGGAAACCCCAACTCACACAGCAAGGGACCAAGTCACAATGGCCACCCTCAAGAAAATCCATCCAAGTCGCAACATAAGAAGGGCAACGAGAAGACGAAGAAGGACATGGGAAAATGGTGTGAGTACCATAAAATTCCTTGGCACAACACCAATGAATCTTGCTCCAAGGATTCCCTCGTGGCCAAGATGAAGGCTTCTGAGTTAGAGGTTGATTCTAATTTCAATTCAAATCCTGAAGGAGGGGAGCAGATTATCGATGTTGAACCCAGTTCCACGGTCGCTACTACTAAGGTCCGGTCAAGTGAACCAAAAGAACTAGAGGAATGGGAGCGCCTCTTTCACTCATAGATGTCGGTCAAGGGGACTCTGATTCACTTCATTGTTGACAATAGTATTCAGAAGAACCTAATTTTAGCAGAGGTTTTCAAGCAGTTGAACCTGCCAATGACATCGCACCCACAACCCTACACCATCGGCTAGCTTCATCAAGGAAGAGATCTTTATGGCAGCCAATAGTGTCATCTTCCCTACGGCATCAAGCCTTTCAAAGATAAGGTATTGTGTGATATTTATCCCCTTGAAGTTTGTGATGTTCTTTTAGGACAACCATATTTGTGGAAGCGTCATGTTGTGTATGAGTCTAGACTCCACAGTGTTATTATTAATTTGGGTATAAAATTGTACAAGATCCCAAAGGTGGCACCACCTATTGTTATTTCTTTAATATCTTCTAAGAAATGTAGTAAGGACTTTTCACAGACCGATAATTTCATCTTCTTTGTGCTCCGTTCTCACAATAAGAAGAAGGTCACCGCCACATCTTTTTCCTCTACACAACACCTCTCTTTGTAGCAGAAGCAAGTGGACGATATCGTGGAAGAATACAGAGACATATTTGTCTCACCTACAAGGGTACCAACACACTCCTAAGTCAAGCATCCAATTGATCTGACCCCCAGCGCACCACTACTTAATGGACCAGTCTATCAATGCTCGGTGATGGATAATGACTAAACAATGCATCAGATCCAAGAGCTTATTCAAAAGGGTCACATTATACCCAAATCCTCCCCTTGCGGAGGCCTGATTGTATTGGTGTAGAAGAAGGACGTGACTTGGTGACTCTGCATTGATTACAGAGCCTTAAACAAAATCAATGTCAGGAAACGCTACCCCATTCCCAGAATCGATGACCTTCTTGACCAACTCAAGGGGAGAAATTTCTTCAAAAAGATTGACTTAAAGTCTGGCTACCATTAGGTTCCCATCGAACCAGCTGATGTCTGGAAGACAGCCTTAAAGTCTAAAGAAGGTCTCTATGAATGGCTAGTCATGCCCTTTGGCTTAAAAAATGCACTAGCCACTTTCATAAGGATGATGGACTATGTATTGAGACCCTTCACCAACTCCTTTGTGGTAGTATTTTTTGATGACATCCTCTGTTAGCATATTTATTACGGGTATATAGAAGGTAGAGTATTTGTTTGTCATTGATGGCAAGCTCAGCTCGATGATGACAAACAAGAGAAAGTGGCAAGAATAGCAGTGCAACGATGATCGCATGGCAAGATCAAAAGCGTAAAATCCATTTTGGAGTTTCAGATACTGGGAGTTGGAGGAGTCAAGGAAGCAACTCACGATAGAAAATCATGAAATGTGAAACCACGACTTAATCTCCATTTCAAAGTTTCGGATAACGAGAGTTGGAGGTGTCAAGGACACTCACGACAAGAATGATGAAATCACGAAATGCGAAAGATCAGAGCATGTCAAAGACTCCATTTTGGAGTTTCACAGACCCGGAAATCAAATATCAAAGGAACTTTAACCTTTAAAGTAGTGAACCCCGAAATCCTAAAACAGACACGATGAAGGCCCATGAAGTTTCAAAATCACAAAAATATCTGGACCATTGGGTCCATAGGACACGTGGTGAAAGATCGTCATTTCACTGACTGGAAAGTCAAAGGAACGGGGTTCCCTAACCTCTCAAACTTGAAATATGCGAAATAGAGAAATAATCCTAGTCATTGGATCAAGGAAAAATCTAGGCCATCAGACCCAAGAGGTGAATGTGGCAGACCATGTCAGCAAGGATAGGTGGCAGCCTACGTCATAAAATACACATGGCACAATCATATAAGGACAAGTGTCAAGTTGATTTGGCATTTCAGGAACCTGGAAATCACAATTCTGAGTGACATGTGGCAGACACACGGATCAAAACACGTCATCGAGTGATGTCATTCCATGAATTTATTTTTGGTATTTTTAGCATCAACTCTCTCCCAAAGTCCCAAAAGTTGAAGTTCTGGGGCAGAGGATAGTCGTCCGATCACCACGGATCATGGACCATTGATATGAAGAGAGAAGCACTCAAATGATTAGCGAGTGGTCATAGGTTGTGGTCACATCATCGAGAGTTGGAGGAAGGCACTAAAAAATAAACTCCATTTCGGAGATCGTGACTTGGAGAGTCGAGATGCCTCGCAACAAGAATTCACGACATGCGAAATCGCGAAATGCCGAAATGCAAAAAAAACCTTTTGGTGTAGGCTGTGGTCATCGTCAGTGGTCATGTGAGAGGGAGGAGCTAGCACCAAGCTAATCTCCTTTTTAGTGATTGTAACATGAAGAGTCGAGACTCTTCACCATAGGAATGCTAAAATGCCAAAATGCAAAATGGAGAAATCAACATGATAACCTATGCTTGTAATCCAACGGTGTTGGATACTTGGAAATCTGATCGAAGGGCTACTATTGCTCTTCATGATTAATTGTTCAGTTACGATTCAGTTAGCAGAACCAAATCATGGTTCTTGGAAGGTTGGCGTTTCAGTTGCTGAAGCATTGTTCTAGGGATTTGAGGGGTAACTGAAAGGGTTGTAGTGTATAAAAGAAACATGCAGTGACTGTGTTTGGTTGGTTGTTTTGAATGAAAAATGAGTTGAACTGTAAGAAATGGAAAATTACAGTATGCGCAGTGTGAGATCGACAATATGTGCAGTGTGAGATATAACTCAGAGATGAGTAACATATGAGGAATAGATAGAAGCAAGAGAAGAATTGTAGAACAACTTGAAGCATAGCAGAATTGCATTACAGATAGAGGAAGAGAAGAATTGCATAACAGTTAGAAGCAGACCAGATTTACAGAACAAAGAAGAAGTGGTAAGAATCAATTTATCTATGTTGTTGGTTATTCAATCATTTATTTATAATCAGGGAGGTAGTGTGGTGCTAAGGAGGACTGTGGTCCTCTGATATTTGAGTTGGTGCTTGAATATTGGGAGTTGTAGCTTCCATCTAGTTGTGGCTAGAAAACAGGGTGGCAAGGTGGTGCTTGGGAAAACACAGAGTTTTCTATATGCAAGTTGGTGCTTGTATAAGTGGAAGTAGGTGCTTCCATCCAGTCGGTGTTGGAACACTCAGGGATTTGGTGCTTCCTTCTAGTGGGTGCTAGAGAAACTAGAGATTTGGTGCTCTCAAACAAGTTGGTGCTTGTATAATTCGAAGTAGGTGCTTCCATCCTGTCGGTGCTGGAACACTTAGGGAGTTGGTGCTTCCTTCTAGTAAGTGCTAGAGAAACCAGAGAGTTGGTGCTCTCAACAAGTTGGAGCTTGTAAAACAAAGGTAGTAACCTCACTTTGAGTTGGTTCTCAAAAATAGATGATGTACAGAACTTAAAAGACTGCCTATCATTTCGAAGAACAAGAGGTTTTCTCCCTTTATGGGTTTCCTCATGAAAATCTATCTCTATCTATATATTATGTGTGATTGATGCTCATTATTTATGTTGTTAATATTATGTATAATATTGATGGTCACTTGATGAAAGATTAAAAATGGCTTAGTAAACTTAATATTTTTTAAGCACAGTAACAATTGATTCAACCCCCCCTCTCAATTGCCTTAGTAATGTCAAAAATTGGTATCAGAGATAGTTCCTTTTATCTAAAGGTAGATATGTAAGCTTAAACATGACAAGTCATGAAGGGACTTCAGCCACTAAGCCTCCTCTATTTGATGGAACAATTTTTTCCTTTTGGAAGGTTAGAATGAGAACATACCTAATGGCCTTAGCTGCAGATGTTTGGGATGTAGTAGAGACTGGATACATAAATCCTGTTGTGCTAGCTTCCAAGGATGATAAGTTAGAATTTAGCTTTAATGCTAAGGGAATGAGTGCTATCTTGAATGGACTTGCAGAAGCCGAGTTTGTAAAGGTAATGCATCTTCAAAATACTAAAGAAATGTGGGATAAACTTATTAGCAACTATGAAGGAAATGAGAAAGTAAAAGACACCAAACTTCAAACATTTAGGTTGAAGTTTGAACAACTAAAGATGAATGAAGATGAAACAATTAGAAATTATTTTTTAAGAGTTGAAGAACTTGTGAATGTCATGAAGGGTCTTGGTGAGAAGATTGAAGAATCAATTTTAGTTAAGAAGATTTTAAGATCTTTGCTTGATAAATTTAGTCCAAAATTCTTTGCAATAGAAGAACTAAATGATCTTACAACTCTATCCATTGATAAACTCCTAGGAAAATTAATTGCATATGAAATGAGAATCAACAAAGATAAATCCATTACTAGAGAAGAATCTTTTAAAGTAGACAAGAATACTGATTCAGATTTAGATGATATTGAGGCAAAATTTGTGAGAAGGTTAAAGAAAGGATCAAAAAAACATCAAGGAAAGCTTCCCTTCAAATGTTTTAACTGTGGTAAGATAAGTCATTTTTCATCTAAGTGTCCCCACCAGAAAAAGGACTAGAACTCTGATGATGAAAAGAAGTACAAATTCAAGAAATATAGTAAAAATATAAGTTTGTGTGCAAACAATGACAATTCCTTAGAAGACATAGATAGGGATTCATCATGTGAAAACAAAGTGAATGATTTTATGCATATGGCTATGGGATATTTTGATGATGAACACACATGAGGTGAAATGGATGATGAAGAATTTGTGGTGGATATGGAAGGTGAATTAATCAGTTCTTTGGAAGAAATTAACAGACTCAGATGTAAGAAGAGAAAACAAAAATAGTTGTTGAAGCAGTTTAAAATGAATAGTGAAAAACCTGATGAAAACTTTTCTCTACTAAAAGTGGATTTAGAAGAGGCAAATAAAATAGAAGACATACTGAAACAACAGTTTTCAGAGAAGAAAGTGAGGTGTGAAGCCTTAGAAGAAGAGATAGTAAAAACCAGAAAAGAAATGGAGAAGTTTAAGGGATTGTATCACCAAAATATGCCAAGTATTAAAGCCTCAGAAGGATTAACCTCCATTCTAAATCAGCAAAGAAACCCAAAGTTGAAAGCTGGTTTGGGGTATGAAGAAGGATCAAGTAGTTATCATCCAAGTAATACAGAACCTATCAAGTTTGTCAAATTCTCAAACATTGACAATAGTCACTCTGTAGAAACAAAGAAATAACTTCAGCCACCAAGAAGGAATGAAAGAAAAAGTACCATAACCGAATCTGTAGATCAGAGAGATTATTGGCATGAAAGAAATCGACCTCCTCAAAGAAGAAAAACTTTTTCAAGGTACAAATGTTTTTTCTATGGTTATTGTTTTTTCTGCTCTAATTTTGGTCACAAAGCTATAAACTATTCTTTAAGATTTAGATATGAACAATCAAGATATTCAATGAATAATCATCTTCCACAATAAAGATCGAGACAACCAAGCAACAAACAACCTCAGATTATAAATCATGCGATGGTTGGGAAAAGGATGCAGGTTAAGAATACCAATAGTTATGAGCATAACAATCACTATGATCTTCTATTTAGTGAACCAGAATGTTACATCTGTCATAACTATGGACATAAAGCTGTAGATTGTCACTTAAGGAATTTTAAGTCAAACTCGAATCTTACTGCTGAAAATTTCAAGATTTGGAAGAAGAAAGAAGATGACAAGTGTATACTAGTGTTATCATCCCAAAGAGAAAATAATCCCTGGTATATTGATAGTGGATATTCCAAACATATGACTGGAAACAAAAGTAAGTTTCTAACTCTAAGTGAAATCAAATCAGAGAATGTAACTTTTGGAAATGATGCACCAGGAAAAATAAAAGGTAAAGGAATGGTAAGTTTGAGTAATGGAAAAGGGAAAGCTCAAGATTTGTTGTTTGTAGAAGGTTTGAAACATAATCTTCTTAGTGTCATTCAATTCTGTGACCGAGGATGTGAAGTCGTTTTTACCTCTAAATATTGTAGAATAAAATCTGTGAATTCAGGACAACTAGTTTGCAAAAGGAATAAGAACAGAAAACAATGTCTATGTGTTAAAAGAAGAAAAAGAAGAATGTTACTTAAGAAAGTATGATGAAAGTTGGATATGGCATAGGAGACTTGGACGCTTAAATTTTGATCATATAATCAAGCTCAAAAATAGTGGGGCAGTAAAGGATCTTTCAAAGATATCAAAGCCATATGATTATGTTTGTAAACCTTGCCAGATAGAAAAACTTACTCGCACTCAGTTCAAATCTAAAAACTTTCCTTCAATAGAAAAACCTCTCCAGTTAGTACATATGGATTTATGTGGACCATCAAGGAAATAAGGTACATGAAAGAAAATTATTTTATGTTGATTATTGATGATTATTCTAGACTAACATGGGTTGCCTTTTTGAAGGAAAAATCTAAAGCATTTGAAAAATTTGAAGTGTTTAAGGCTCTAACTGAGAATCAAACAGGAAAAAGATTGAAGGTAGTAAGGTCTGATAGAGGAGGAGAGTTTATCTCATGGAACTTCAAAGAGTTTTGTGATAAACATGGAATCAAAAGAGAGTACACAATTCCAAGGAATCCACAACAAAATGGAGTTGTTGAGAGGCAGAATAGATCAGTACAACAAATGACAAGATCAATGATGAATGAAAGAAATATACCTCAAACATATTGGGTGGAAGAAATTCATACAGTTGTTCATATCCTTAACAAATCACATCTCAGACCACACAGTGACAAGACTCCTTATGAACTATGGTTTGGAAGACCTGCTTCAATCAAGCATTTTAAAGTCTTTGGGAGTAAATG
>ML776674.1:804604-861170 GCA_009831015.1 Picea engelmannii | reverse complement strand
GAACTGTCATATTTTCTTGGTTTACAAGTAAATCGGAGTTCTGCAGGAATATTTATCTCTCAAGAAAAATATTTGAAAGAGATGTTGAAGAAATTTCAGATGGAGGATTCCTCTCCTGTTAGTACACCTATGGTGGTTGGTTGAAAGCTCAGTAAGGATGATATGTCACCCGATGTTGATCAAAGGACATACCGATCAATGATAGGCAGTATTTTGTACATCACAACATCCCGTCCTGATATAATGCAAGCTATTGGAATGGTAGGTCGTTATCAGTCAGCTCCTAAACAAAGTCACTTGGTAGCTATCACAAGGATATTCAAATACTTTAAGGGAACAATGACTTATGGTCTGTGGTATCCCAAAAATCAGAATTTTCAGTTAACTACTTATTCAGATGAAAATTGGGCAAATTGTGTGGATGAGAGAAAGAGCACCAGTGGAGGTGCCTTCTTCCTGGGTGACTCGTTGGTAGAATGGATTAGTAAGAAGCAGGGATCTATTTCCTTATCAACTACAGAAGTAGAGTACATTGATGTTGCTACTTGCTACACTCAGATTTTATGGATGATACAAACTCTTGCATATTTGAAGGTAACTTACACTGATCCCATCCCACTTCACTGTGATAGCACCAGTGCCATCAGTCTCTCTAAGAATCCTATACTTCATTCAAAATCTAAGCACATACCAATAAAATACCATTTTCTCAGAGAACAAGTTACAAACAGAATTGTTCAGCTGAATTATATTCCTTCCACAAAATAGATAGTTGATATCTTTACTAAACCGTTAGCAGCGACCCCTTTTGGATATCTTCATCAAAAGTTGGGGGTTATAACTTCTTTCGTCTAATATGTTCACCTGATTAGGGGGAGTACTTATTGAATATCTGTTGTATTTCTAAGTTTCTCATAGTTGACAGGGGGAGTATGTACTGAAACAGCTCAGGGGGAGCATGTTACTTCTTTGACATTGATGTCAAAGGGGGAGAAAGTGTAATGGTAAGGATGCTATGAGTAGTGTCTTCAAGGTTTCCATCAATGCCAAAGGGGGAGATTCTTGGAATATTTATTACGAGCAGACAGAAGATAGATTATTTGTTTGTCATTGATGGCAATCTCAGCCCGACGATGATGAACAAGAGAAGGTGGCAAGACCAGCAGTGCAACAATGATTGCATGGCAAGATCAGAAGCGTAAACTCCATTTCGGAGTTTCAGATACCGAGAGTTGGAGGAGTCAAGGAAGCAACGCATGGTAGAAAATCGTGAAATGCGAAACCATGAATTAATCTCCATTTCAGAGTTTCAGATACCAAGAGTTGGAGGTGTCAAGGACACTCATGACAAGAATGATGAAATTGCGAAATGTTAAAGATCAGAGCATGTCAAAGACTCCATTTCAGAGTTTCACAGATCGGGAAATCAAAGATCAAAGGAACTTTAACCTTTGAAGTAGCGAAACCTAAAATCCCGAAACAGACACGACGAAGGCCCATGAAGTTTTGAAATCATGATAAGATCTGGACCATTGGGTCCATAGGACATGTGGTGAAATATCTTCATTTCGTTGACTGGAAAGTCAAAGGAACGGGGTTCCCTAACCTCTTGAACTCACGATATGAGAAATCATGAAATAATCCTAGTCATTGGATCAAGGACAAATCTGGGCCATCAGAACCAAAAGGTGAATGTGGCAGACCATGTCAGCAAGGGCAGGTGGTAGCCTATGTCTTAAAGGACACATGGCACAATCATATAAGGACAAGTGTCAAGTTGATTTGGCATTTCAGGAACCTGGAAATCACAATTCCGAGTGACACATGGTAGACACACGGATCAAGACATGTCATCAAGTGACGTCATTCCAGGAATTTAGTTTCGAGAGTTTTAGCATCAACTCTCCCCCAAAGTCTCGAAAGATGAAGTTTCGAGGTGGAGGATAGTCGTCCGATCACCACGGATCGTGGACCATTGATCTGAAGAGAGAAGCACTCAAATGATTAGCGAGTGGTCATAGGCTGTGGTCACATAGTTGAGAGTTGGAGGAAGGCACTAAAAACTAAACTCCATTTCAGAGATCATGACTTGGAGAGTCGAGATGCCTCACAACAGAAATTTGTGACATGCAAAATCGTGAAATGTTGAAATGTGAAAAACACCTTTTGGTGTAGGCTGTGGTCACCATTAGTGTTCATGTGAGAGGGAGGAGCTAGCACCAAGCTAAGCTCCTTTTCGACGATCGTAACATGAAGAGTCAAGACTCTTCACCACAGGAATGGCGAAATGCAAAATGGAAAAATCAACGCGAGACCCTGTGCTTGTAATCCAACGGTGTTGGATACTTGAAAATATTATAGAAGGGCTATTGTTGCTCTCCATGATTAATTGTTGAGTTACAATCCAGTTAGCAGAACTGAATCATGGTTCTTGGATGGTTGGCATTTCAGTTGCTGAAGTGTTGTTCTAGGGATTTGAGGGGTAACTGAAGGGGTTGTAGTGTATAAAATAAACACTCAGTGACTGTGTGTGGTTGGTCATTCTGAATGAAAAATGAGTTGAACTGTAAGAAAGGGAAAATTACAGTATGCGCAGTGTGAGATAAAACTTAGAGATGAGGAATAGATAGAAGCAAGAGCAGAATTGCAGAATAGCTTGAAGTAGAGAAGAATTGAAAAACAGACAAAGGAATAGAAGAATTGCAGAACAGTTAGAACCATACCAGATTTACATAACAGAGAAGAAGTGGTAAGAATCGATTTATCTGTTTTGTTGGTTATTCAATCATTTATTTATAATCAGGGAGATAGGGTGGTGCTAGGGAGGACTGTGGTCCTCTAATATTCGATTTAGTGATTGAATATTGGGAGTTGTAGCTTCCATCTAGTTGTGGCTAGAAAACAGGGTGGTAGGGTGGTGCTTGGGAAAACACTGAGTTTTCTATATGCAAGTTGGTGCTTGTATAAGTGGAAGTAGGTGCTTCCATCCAGTCGGTGCTGGAACACTCAGGGAGTTGGTGCTTCCTTCTAGTGGGTGCTAGAGAAACCAGAGAGTTGGTGGTCTCAAACAATTTGGTGCTTGTATAAGTGGAAGTAGGTGCTTCCATCCAGTCGGTGTTGGAACAATCAGGGATTTGGTGCTTCCTTCTAGTCAGTGCTAGAGAAACCAGAGAGTTGGTGCTCTCAACAAGTTGGTGCTTGTAAAATAGAGGTAGTAGCCTCACTTTGAGTTGGTGCTCAAACATAGATGATGTACATAACTTAAAAGATTGCCTATCATTTCGAAGAAGAAGAGTTTTTCTCACTTTATGGGTTTCCTTGTGAAAATTTGTCTCTGTGTATATCTTATGTGTGATTGATGCTCATTATTTATGTTGTTCATATTATGTATGATATTGATGGTCACTTGATGAAAGATTAAAAATGGATTAATAGACTTAATATTGTTTAAGCATAGTAACAACTGATTCACCCCCCCCCTCTCAGTTGCCTTAGTAATTTCAACATCCTCATCTTCAACAAAACGTGGTAGGAGAACATCTTGCATATTCAATAGGTTTTGAGCACTTTGTAGCAGCACAAGATTTATGCCAACTTGGAAAAATACTCTTTTGGCATGAAAAGGGTCCAATGCCTGAGCTACATTGTTGATGAGCATGGGGTACATGTTGATATAGCTAATATCCAAGTCATCCATGACTGGCCAGCCCCGACCACACTGACCGAGCTTCAGAGCTTCTTAGGACTCACCAATTTTTATCGACGATTCATGTTGGGATTATCCCATATTTCCCGTTCCCTCATCCAAGTGACCAGGGGTGGTGGTAGGGCCAAGATCATGTGGGGAAAGGAGTATCAATGAGCATTTGAAGATCTGAAACATCATTTGTTCTCAAATCTAGTACTCTCCTTACTTGATCTACAACAACCATTCGATATTGAGATTGATGCATCTGACTATGTTGTGGGTGCATTTCTCACTCAACACAGGCATCTGGTGGCATACCATAGTGAGATAGTACTCTCTGATTCTGTCCATAAATACCCCACCTATGACAAGAAAATGTATTCCATTGTACAAGCTTTCTGTCAATGGAAACATTACATTCTGGGGAAAGAGACAATCATACACATTGATCACAAGCCTCTGCAGTTCATACAGACATAGGGGAAATTGCAGAATGACCGCCATCAGAAGTGGTCCACCTACATGCAACAATTCCATCTCAACATCAAGTATAAGACATGTATCTCCAATCATGTCGTTGAATGCCTCATTCGGCCTCATGTGGTTGTACTTACCACTGTGCTCCATTCCTGTGGACATGAAACATTGGAGTGGCCCCAACTTTACTAACAAGATCCACACTTCACCACTACATATCATCTCTTGGGTACATGCACCACTGTCACTGATTTTCACATTCAAGACAGACTCTTATGCCACCTGGGACATCTCTGTGTTCCTACAAGTGAGCGTGTAAAGATGATTTGGGAAGCCCACTACAATCGGGTGGCAGGACATTTTGGCGTAGAGAAAATTGTGGTCGTTCTTCAGAAACATTTGTATTGGCCAAAACTTTGACATGACATCAGAAAATATATCAGATCTTGCACTGCCTGCACCATCGTCAAGCCGACCATCAAGAAGCAAGGCTTATACACCCCTCTTCCTATTCCTGAGAAACCATGGGAATCAATCTCCATGGATTACATGTCTGGTTTGTCGTCCACAAAGCATGGAAATGACTGTGTGTTTGTGGTCGTTGATCAGTTTTCGAAGATGGCCATCCTCACGGCCTGTAAGAAGAATGTCATAGAAGAAAATACTGCCAAGATCTTCTTCGAATGATTTTGGTTTCACTTTGGGATACCACAAACCATAATATTTGACAGAGATAGCAGGTTCCTCAACACCTTTTGGTCGATTCTCTGGTCTCTATTTGACACCAAGCTCACAAAATCCACTTCTTTTCACCCCCAAACCGATGGCCAAACTGATTTCATCAATCGATGGCCAAACTGATTGTGCACATCCTGTGTATGTACAATTCTAAGCATCCCCTTACATGGGATGAGAGTCTTCCATATGTCCAACACAACTACAACAAGGCTCTCCATATTTCCACCAGCCATAGCCCATTTCAGGTGGGTTTGGGATTCCAACCATTGGGACCCACTGATGTTTCACTTCCTCTTGCCACCGCACATATAGACTCTTCCCCTGATCATTCTATGATCAAAAAATACACCAGATTCATTGAGTGGATTCAACACATCCACCAACAGGTCTAAGAGATTTTGTAGAAATCCAATGCTAAGTACAAACAATGCCATGATAAACACATGGTACCACACTAGTTTTAGGTTGGCGAAAAAGTCTGGCTACATTTGCAGAAGGAGCATCTCTCTGGGCCCCAATTGAAGCTTTGGCCCCTTCGTTATGGGCCTTACACTATCACCAAGGCTGTGGGTAGCAATTATTTTGAGCTCAACACTCCACCCTTCCTTGGTATGCATACAGTATTCAATGCGAACCTCTGTCCACCACAGCTACAACAAGGCTCTCCATAGTTCCACCAGCCATAGCCCATTTCAAGTGGGTCTAGGATTCCAACCATTAGGACCCATTGATGTTTCACTTCCTCTTTCCACCGCACAGACAGACTCTTCCCTTGATCAGTCTGTGATCGAAAAATCCACTAGATTCATTGAGTGGATTCAACACATCCGTCAATAGGTCCAGGAGATTTTGCAGAAATCCAATGCTAAGTACAAACAACGCCATGATAAACACATGGTACCACACCAATTTCAAGTTGGTGAAAACGTCTAGCTACATTTGCAAAAGGAGCATCTCACTGGGCCTCATTGGAAGCTTTGACCTCTTCGTTATGGGCCTTACACTATCACCAAGGTTTTGGGTAGCAATTCTTTTGAGCTCAACACTCCACCCTTCCTTGGTATGCATCCAGTATTCAATATGAACCTCCTTCGGCCATATTTTCCACCATTATTGGACACCTATAATATTGTCAAACATCTGACACCAACATAGCTCAACCCTTACTGCACGGAACAAGCATCCATCGATCAGATTGTGGACACATAGGTCAAGGGCACTCACCAGCAGCGGATCCAACTTTATTGAGTTGTCAAGGCAGGGAAACTCCTACACCAAGGCAAGTGGCTCACCCAGGGCCAAATCAAGAAGAATTTTCCTCACCTGATGGGGGAACTCAACGCAATGGAGACCATTTCTTCCTAAGGGGGGGGGATTGATCCAGGTGGATATTGGTGGCCACCCACCTATTCCAACTGGCTCCTCATGTTCATTTTTGTTCAGTACGTCTTTATGTACTACTTTATAATTGTGAGTTCTACACTTCTGGTGTTTTTTGAAGCCTCACACATTCTCCAGGTGGATACAAGTGGCCTCTCGCCTAATCCAACTGGCTTATTTTGTATGTTTTCATGTCAACACATCTTGTTGTACTTTCAAGGATGTTTTGGGACCCTAAACATTGTTTTTTTTTAATTGCCACAGTTAGACTGTAAACAAAGTCATAGTCTGACGATGGAATGTGTAGTTCTCTTAAAGAAATTTCCAACGGGCTATCACGCACCTAAAATGGAGGTCGTATACAAAATTTATGACCCTAGGAAGTTGAAGTACCAAATTACACCAACTTACCCATAGGGCCCACATGACTTTTGGTGTTTCACCTTCTAGGGTTAGGTTTTTGGATGTCTAGGCTTTTGGCATTCATCAGTAATATTAAAAGGGCCTATGGAGCCTTATTGTAATCCATTCTTCTCAGACAGATGCGCATAGCAACCACATCTCTTCTCAGAGATATCTACCACCATTCAAGCAAGTTTCAGTTCTGCGGTTTTATAGTTTCAGCCTATTTCATTATTTAATAGAGGACAGTGTTCACTGAATATTTGCGTTATTCTTCCTATCATTGTGTTTATTATTCAGTATTTTAATCAGTTTTTTCCACTCCTAACTATGGATCATGTTTGGTACAGGTTGGTACAGGTTGTTTGGTGTAAGTTGATTGGTATAGGTTTACAGTAGTATATCTCACAGTGATAGTGTGATAGTGGTTCCCTCATTCTACTTATATTTCAGGGTGGTTGGACGGGGCAAGGACATGTGGTTGTATCCACCTTCCAATTGTAGTCGTAGAACATAGGGGGTTGTAGCCTCCTTCTGGTTGTAGCTAGAGAATTGGGGAGTTTGAGCTTCCCTTAGGTTTTAGCCTAAGAAACTAGGGGGTTGGAGCCTCCTTCCAGTTGCATATAGAAAAAAAAGGAAGTTGGTGCTTCCAATGAAAGTAATTCTTAAATACATATAAGAAAAATCATGCTATGGTTTTCTTCCCCTTTGGGTTTCCACATAAAAACATTGGTGTATTGTGTATGTATATGATTTCTCATTTGTTCATTGTTTATTTCCTCTGCAACTATTGGATGATAATGCTACATCAATATAACACTTTCATTTTATTATTAAAAAGGATTAAATTTCTCTATTACTGATTCACCCCCCCTCTCAGTAATCCAACATCCCTCACAACCACCTGAACCACCACACGTGGATTTCAACCTATATAGTTTTAGTAATGATAATCTTTGTTCTTATCATCAACAAAATCACCCAGAACTAACATGCCCTCAGTGGGTCAACTCTATGACCCTAGTGATAAACCAGTTGCTAACTCAAAAGAGTTTGGATGATGAAATGCATGCACAAGCTCCTTCTGATGTTGTTGATGAAACTCCCTCGCAATCGTCTATGCCCTTTTGGGACTATTGTTCAGAATCATACATTTAGAATATTGAGGAATCCTTGTCGGAGATATGGAGGTTGTTAAAGTTGTTGATTCAAAAGGTTATAACTTACGCAACAAAGGTTTAGTACCTAACACTCCTTCCTCCAAAGAAGATGACATCCCTCTTAGGAAAATAACACCTCCCCCTGTCCTTCCAAAACAAAGTGATGCAATCCCAGAAAAAAACTAATAATAAAATTGGCAAAACCATCTTAGAAAATAAAGATAAACCAATCAAATTCATTTTAACAGGGAATGACACTTAGATTGACTTGATAACAGATAATGAAAAAATAGTTGAGAAAAAATCAGGTCATGCTATTAGCAATCTTGACTATAATGTAATTGAAGACATGAAGAAAAAAAAACTAATATTTCAATGTTCGATATTTGTTCTTTAACACAACAGTATGAGCTTCTACACGATGCTTTCAAACCTCATGATACTCAGAAAGGAACTGTCGCTACTACTGAAAGATTAATCCCTGAAAGTGATGCACATGACATACACAAAGTGGAGATAGAATCAAATATAAACGCAACAAGCATAGGTGTGTTTTCAAAATATCAAGTACCACCTTTTCTACTCACATATGGAATTTTTAATTTCTATGTACACAATTGTTTAGCGGATTCAAGTGCCTCTTCCAATATCATTCCTTTTTCCAGTTGCCCAAAAATAAACGTTGTTCCACAAATAATGAAAACCAAGATCATCCGATTATATAGAACATATGTTAAAGTGAAAGGTGAACTCAAAGATGTTTTAATCAGACTATCATTTGACCCTGGGGTTCATCAGACTGTAGACATAGTTGTTGTGGGCATATCAGAGAGTTGCAGTTTTCTCTTAAGCAAAGACTAGTAAGCCAAACTTCAAGGTTATTTCTCTACTTATTGGTATCATATTTTGCTTCATCATAAAGGAAAATCCAATCAAATAAACATAAACAGTGAACCACACAGTGATGGAATTAGAACGCAAGAATGATCCCATAAGCTTTTCCCATTCCATTCTGGGGAATTATTTTTTCGAAACTGATTAGGTTTTCTACAAAACACAGACTTCTAAGATACCATCAGAATTACGATCAAGCTTCCGCCCACGAATCCATAATAGCGCATGTCCATTACTAACTAAGTTAGGATTTAGTTTGACTAAAAAGACTAATATTCTTGACATGTGGGACATGTTCTTCGATGGATTTAAAACACATGATGGAATCGAAGTAGGATGTGTTCTAATTGATACTAGTCAAGGAAAAATGCTAATATCATGCCACTTAGAGTTTGAATCTACCAACAACACCATTGAGTACGAAGCCTTAGTTCAGGGCTTTAAAAAATCTATTGATCTACAGGGAAAATGTATTAAGGTGTTTGGTGATTCATGAATCATTGTTTGACAGGTAAGAAACATTATTTATTGCATGTATCTGCATCTAAAGGCTTACCAACAAGAGGTATGGAATACGATTTGTTCATTTTATGCATTTAATATTTCTTCTATACATTGTGATCAAAATATAGATGTCGATATACTGGCCAATGCAACATCTATATTTATGCCCCTTGATGATGGTTTTTTGATTGAAATGATTTTTAGGCCCTCCGTACTAGACAATATCATGAGTTGGAGAGTGTTCAATAGTGACTCTCAGATTATCAACTTTCTTACTAGTTCAAACACATTCCAAAATCCAATGATCGATGATGAGGTACATCAACAAGAGTAGCAAAATTATCGAGAAGAGACTATAAAGATAAAGACAAGTTGTTTTCTGAAAAGTGTTTTGACTCTTGAAAAGTTATTTGATTTACAATCCAAGTTCAGAAGGAAAACCAATCTGAACACCAACAACTCCACTATGATGCATTTTTTGGTCTATTTGGGAACATCTGAGCAGCGTAAATATGTTAATATGGGCACCTTCTATTCAAATTAATAAAAGTACAAATTCATGAAATTGTTCAAGAAGTATCGAGATATTTTTTCTTGGACGTATGATGATTTTAAGATGTATGATACACGAATTATACAACATGTGATTCCCATCAAAGAAGGGATCAAGTTGTTAGAGAAAAATATTAGATAGATACATCCGACTCTCGAACCTCTTATATAGAATGAACTCAAGAAGTTATTGGATTCTTGAATCATTTTCAAAGTGACTCATTCGACTTGAGTCTCTAATATGGTTCCCGTAAGAAAGAACTCAGGAGAAATAATAAACTGTATATATTTCAGAAATCTTAATTGTGCTTCCGAAAAAGATAATTACCCAATTCCCCCAATGGATAAAATCCTACAACTTGTCTCTGGATCTAAACTATTCTCTCTATTAGATGGGCTCTCAAGATATAATCAGGTTCTTGTGGCGGAACCAGACAGATTAAAAACCACCTTCCAAACCAAATGGGGAACTTATGCTTATAGATGGATGCCCTTCGATTTCATGAATGTAGAAGCTACCTTCCAAAGGGAAATGGATATTGCTTTTAAAGAATTAATCGGTCAGAACGTGGTATTCTACCTAGACAATGTGACAGTTTATTCAAAAAAATTGGAAGACCACCGAAGCATTTGAAACAAATTTTTGAACGATGCAGAAAATATGAGATTTCTCTAAACCCCAAAAATACCATCTTTTTTGTTTCAGAAGGATTTTTTTAGGCCACGTCATTTCTAAAGAAAGAATTTCAATGGACCTAGAAAGAACCAAGTCTATTCTTCAAATTTCACCACCACGTAGCAAGAAATCTATGCAATCATTCTTTGGCAGAATCAACTTTGTAAGAAGGTTTGTTCCATATTTCTTGGAGATTGTAAAACCACTTCAAAGAATCATAAAAAAGGGAATTCATTTTAAGTGGACGCCATTGGAGAAAGAAACGTTCGAAAACATTAAAGTTTCTATAGCCATTGTCCATCTCTGCGTAGTAAAAATTTCTCCAAAGATTTTGTGTTGTATACATTTGCATCTAATCATTCATTAGCAGTAGTGCTCACACAAAAGGATGAACAAGGGGATGAATACCCCGCCACGTTTATGAGCACTGGTTTAAAAGGTGTTGAAATGAATTATCCTCTAGTGGAAAAGCAATATTTTTCTATTCATAAATCCATCAAACAGTTTAAACCTTATATCCTAAAAAATCATACTAAAGTCATCGTCCCACACCCAGAAGTAAGGTCTCTATTCGTCCAAAAATAACTTGGTGAAAGGAGAGGAAATTGGATGACATCTCTACAAGAGTACAACGTCGAATTCAAACCAACTAATGTTGTGAGAGGTCAAGGCTTATGTAAGTTAGTGACACAAGGAGTGAACGATAAAGAAAAAGAAGAGGATGGTTGGAAATATGAACCTACAATGTATACTCAACAGGTTCCATATGTCCCAGCCATTGAAGGATCATATTACAATGAACTCAAATATTACTTACAACATGGTACTACTTGGGATCACCTCAATGCTAATTAGAAGAGGGAACTATGGTTGAAATCCTCACAGTATTACTTGTTACACAACATCTTGTTCATAAATAATTATGATGGAGTGTTACTCAGATGCCTTGAAAGATAAGATGTTGATAATGTCCTGAAAGATATGCACGATGGACCAGTTGGTGGTCATTTTTCAAGAGACACAATAGCCCACAAAGTGATGAGATTAGGATACTACTGTCCCAAACTCTTCAAATATTCTCATGCATACTCAAGGAGCTACAAAGCATGTCATAAAGTTGCGGGAATGGAACACAAGGATGTTATTCCTCTCCAACCGGTAGTTGTAGAAGAACCCTTCAAACAATGGGGGATAGACATCATTGGTGAGATAAATCCTCATTCATCCAAAAAACACACATATATTATGATCGCTACAGATTATATCACACACTCTATTGAAGAAATACCTTTATTCAAAGTGAATGAAGAGGTAGTAATAAATTTTCTGGAACAACACTTCATCACAAGGTTTGGAATCCCTATCTCTCTATTATTTGATAATGCTACTTATTTCTCATCCTTGAAATCATCTGATTTTTCATTAGAGAATGGGATCATTCTAAAATACTCATCCAATATGCCCATGTAAATGTTTTAGTAGATTGTACGAACAAGAACATCATCTGCATCCTCAAACAAACTCTGGTTGATCACCACAGAAATTGGTACAATGCATTACAAAAATATCTCTAGGAGGATCGTGTCACTCCCAAAGATTCCATACAAACTTCACATTACTTTCTTGTGTATGGAAAAGAAGTTGTGCTACCCTTGAACATATATCTCCCTTCCCTAGAACTCACAAAATAGTCTATGGGTAGATAATTCCCTATCATCCAACAACATATTGATACATTGTTGAACCTCAAAGAAATACATGAAAGAACCAAAAGAAAGTTTGAATCTCACCGGAAAATAATAAAACGTTGGTTTGATAAGAATTATGAAGATGAGAAAGAGTTCCAAGTTGAGGACTTAGTTTTAAAATGGGACAATTCATATGAAGATAAAGGGAAACATTCGAAATTCCAACAATTTTGGCTTGGTCTCTACCTCATTAAAGAAAAAATTGGCCAAGGAACTTCTCGATTAAAGAACCTTCAGGGGGGGATTGACTCTCGCCTTGTTAACGACCAAATCCTCAAGAAGTACATCAATTATCCATTGATGTTTCTAATAACCTTTACATAAATAAAGCCTCATTATTATTTTTATTTTGTTTCCTTATATTTTTAGCATGTTTTGGTCGATTCTTTTTATTCTTCTTAATGACTCCCTTTGTGATTTCAAAGTTCCTGCAACTTAGCTCTAGTCACATGTATAAACATAGTACATCTGGTGTAGATATCCTAAACATCTATGTGGCATGAAGTTAAATCCACATACCTCCCCAAACATGTAAGCTCATTATTCATTATCACAAGTCAAAATTTGGTGGAGGAACATGTCTTATCAATACGAAAAGACACTGAAGAAACACAGAACCAAGGGACTCCACTTAATAACATATGGCTATGTTTTATGAGATGAATGAAAATGATCTAGACGAAATGTCTGTATTATATCAGGAATCACAAGTCAAGAATTTTTCTCATATATAATCAAGTTAGCAGATATCATCATAAAAGGTGTCATCCCTAGTGCCTTTAAAGGATTAACTGGAATCCCCCCATCCACCTATCTCTCTAAACAAAAGGAGGATCAAATATTATAAAAGGTAAAGGATTAGGGAAAGGCTTTATAGATCACATGGGACATTCAAGTATCTTTGTCGGGGCTATGGACTCTTGCGGGCGGTGGAGCAAGGCTTCTGACACTGGGGTGACTTCGTCAAGGCTATGAATTCTTGTTGGCAGTGAAGCGACATTAGAGAGATGCATTATGACTTGCATTCTCAACAGTATTGATGTTTTGTTCCTGTTATACTACCTACATATTCCTTTCTAGTCATTTATCATATGAATATAAATCAATTTGAAAGCAATCTGATAATGGGAAAAAGTCTCACTTCTCTTTGGATCATCTTAGTATTTTCAAAATACAAGTTATGGGACCTGTCTTTTCTCTTTTTATTTTTTATTATGAAAGCACCCTTCCTAAATTTTTTGTGGAAGTCATCTTGCATAGGTTCATGGATTCTCTTAGTGTGTCGCCATTAGTTGTGATAGGAACTACAACCCTCCATTTTTCCCATTTGATCTTGTATAACTCTTGGAAAATGGAGCCTCCTTACCTTTTGAGATTAAGAGATCCCCTAGTGGGTATCCCCATTTCCAACTTTTCCTTAGAAGAATCATGTTTCACTTGGAAAATCATGAAGAATTGGTTTTTAAAGAAAAATCTCAAAATCGACAAAGTTACTTAAAACTCCTCCGATACAAATCAGAGGAGTTACTTCAAAGTCCTCCAATTCATATCAGAGGATTTATTTCCAAATTCTCCAATATGCAATGTTATAGTTCCAGTTAGGGGAAACTCCTCTGATACAAATTAGAGGAGTTAACTTTAACTCCTCTGATTCGTATCGGAGGAGTTTCTCTCATCACTTCTAATGTTTATCAGAGAACTTTCCCTCTGTCCCTCTGACCAAAATAACCCTACCTACTGCATTAAATTTCGAGAGATACTCTTAGCTATATAAATGAAACAAAGGTAGGACTATTGCTATCCAATCACGAGCAATTGAGAAAAGATCCATGAGTTTTAAACACGTCAAGCTATCCCATTCAAGCTATGACCTATCCATGTTCACCACGTGGTGTTAAGATCTAGGTAAGGACATTTTTCCTTTATTTTGTTCTAAGGTTAGGGTTACGTTATCATTTGATTTCTTCCTACTGCCTTGTTTCTTTATTTACTTCCCTACTCATATAGTTTTCTTCCCGCTTGTCGCCATACCTTTGGATAAATACTTAACCAGTGCATGCCAATGTGATGTGCACCCTCTTCCCATTCTAGAGATTATTCTTCTCCATAAAAAAATTTCCATTCAGCCCTAATTTTCATCATGATGACAGCTCTTTCCATCCTTACAACCGATATTTTCAATCCCTAAATTTTTTCTCTCCACACATAGACTTCAATCTGAAAGGTTCCAAGGAACTTTCCCAGCCTCTAAACCCATCCTCGGTCGCCCCCAAAAACTTCATGCTTTACGAAACAATTATTACTAACTTCTTTGAACATATCGCATGATTTATTACTAACTCCTCCAATACATTCAGAGAAATTACAAACTTTCCCCTGTACATCTCTGAGAACTTATTGATAATTGTTTCGATCATATCGAAGGAGTTACTTTCAACTCCTTTGATATGATTGAAATAGTTGCATCCAACGCCACCGATTTTTGCACATCTTCAAAACTTATGGTAAACCTTTTCGATGACTTATCAGAGAAGTAGGGATTAACTCCTCTGAACTCATTGAAGGAGTTCTTAATAACTCCTCAAATGTGATTGGAGGATTTTTCCTTAACGTTTTTTATCACCACTATTTTTCCACTTTATCGGAACACTTAATACTAACTTCTCTAACCTGTATCGGAGAAGTTAATCTTTTCACCTCCAATTTATTATTTATAGACTAATATCCATCCTTTCCCCTCCAAGTCTCACCAAGGTGTTTAATCATTTCTTAATAGTACCCTCACATCCTCGGAGGGAAACTCGTTATAATTTCAATGACTCTTTGAATATTTGCAATCATTTAGTTTTATTTCAAAAACATTATTCCCTAAACTTATCTTTTTGGTAGGTTCAAACATGTCACCTAGAAAGAACATTGTGGGGAAAACAGTCAGATTTGAGTCCTCTGGAAACTCCCAACAAACAGGAGAAGTAGAAATTGTTGGGTCTACATACGACAATATGGATGGACTTTTGGAAAAGGATGAAAAAACTATGAAATGGGAAGAATTGTAGTACATGTTTAAGAAGTCAAATTACTCTACAGAGGAAGAATATCCCAATGAAATTTAGGCATTAAAAAATATCATAAAATCAGGGATCTTCATGGTAACAACACATCCAACCGTTTTCCCTTGCGCAGATGCCATTTCCTAGATTTTGAAGAACACCAACATAAGTAGTAGATACGTCTGCAATGCAAGGAAATAACCTATTGCTTCTTTTAGGCCATATTTTTTATCCAAATGCCATCACATTGAAGAAGGAAGAAAAATATTGGATGGTAAACTACTTAGTGAGTTCGAGTTTGCACCAAAATACTTGTTCCCTAAATGGCATAAGGTAGATAGGCAATTCAAATATATACCTAAGATTCGATTCCCCATGGTTTCCTTAAGGAATCCATACCAATATTTGGTGGCCATGCTATGCAGGTTATACGGGGAACCCAACGCAATTCAGTGCCCCTTATCATATATGCCTCTGATATATTTCTGCACAAATTTGGGAGTTTCATTCAATTGAGTTGACATATTTTCCGAATATTTCAATGTTTCCATTTCCATAGTAACACAAGCACAACTAGGAATGTTCCCTATCTTCCATATGTCTGTGTACCTCCTGGACATAATGTGTATGGCTCACATGTACCCTAATATGGGGTGAAGTTGGTTTCTTGTTGACCCCGCAATCAACATATATTGTAAGGTGCTCTGGGAGAACAAATACTTTGTGGAGTACCAAAGGATTTGTGAACACTTCCTTTCTCCCTTATATGAGTTCATATTTTGCATCACTCCCCCTTGTATGACAAACAAATCCATAGCAGTCATAAGAAGGATTAGGTATTGGTACCTCATGGAGAATGGAACTTATATAAGAGTATGTGGTGCCATGAAGCCACATCACCTACTTTCACGGTTTGTACCCGACAAGCTCGTCCTTCATAAGGTAGCATACCATAATATTATACACAGGGTTGGAGGAATGATATACAGGTTGAAGAAAGCGATTTTTCCCCCACTACCTCTGTACGTCGACAACTATTTCTTTGAGAATACCAAACAATCCCAAGAAGAGGTAGACATATTACTTTATGATCACTTTGGAGAAGAGATATTCAAAAGACACGATCCTAGAAATATCATCAAGGAACACTTCAATAGCATCAATCTTCCTTATGAATACACTATTAATCTTTGAGAATAAGAGGAGGTGCACCAAAATTCCAAAACCTATGATGAATTCATTTTCAACAGGTGTGGCCAACCAAAGGAAAGGATCGTTGACAAAGAAGCAACAAGAGAGGCGTCCAGAAAAGAAGCAGAATAAGAGGAAGTTGGGAGATCTTTTCCCATATCTATCTCAAATCATTCAGGATCTTCCTAAGAGGAGGAAGAAACACCAGTAGATCAAAAGAGGAGAGATAAAGAAAAGGTGTTAAAAAATAAGAATGACGCAAAGAAGAAATAAAAAGTTGAGGCCGACAAAGAAAAATCCAAAGTTGAAGCTGAAGGAAAAGTTGTTGTAGAAAGAGAAAAAAATCCGGAAGAAGTAGCAAGAGTAGCAGCAAAACTAGCAGAGAAAGCAATAAAGTGGTTGACAAAGGTGTTGAGGAAGAAAGGTAGAAGAAAAATGCAGAGAGTAGATGGGATGGCACACACCCCATGGATGTAGATATCCCATGAACATCTACCATAGGAAAAGAGACATATACAATAGGCAGTGGTTAGGCCTTGGACTCTGGGAGCCATTTCAACCAGTCGAAGTGCTAGATCTTAGAAGATTCATGTATGACAGTAAAACTGGTAGGATGGTTCAAGAACAAGTTAAGAAGATGTCGGTGATGGAAGGGGATCATATATCAGTTTTCGCTCAAGTACCAGTCATGGGAGATGTTAGAGAGGACCATGTGGCAATAGATAGAGCCATGTTTTCATTCATGGATGCCAATATAGATAACATACAGAGGCTATGTAATCAAAATGAAGAGGAGTTAAGGATCAAAAAACTTGAGGAAAAGCTTCGACAAATAAAGGTTGATGAGAGAAGGCTCCAAATCTTCAATTTCAATGTCGAGAAGGTTAGAAATTACTTTGAAGGTGCCATTATTGACATGTACACCCATATACACCTCTTCCAATATGTATCTATAATAGTCATCGACCAATAAAATACAGATACAAATGAAGTTGGTACAATACAACACTATTCACAAAGGTGTATTAGATATAGAAAAATGGATAGAAGAAAACTCAGATGTTCCACTCAAACTTTATCGACCATCAAAGGTGAAGATAAATATAGACTTATATGCACTAGACAATTGCAAGTAGATAGGACAAAAGGATGATAGAGAAATCACCAAATCCATGGAAATATGCTCAAGGATCCATAAAGCTACCCAAGAACTAATTAGGAATGGTCGGCTCCAAAGATAATATGAACTTGGGAAGAACCTGGTGTCAGAAGAACTGGTGAATGCAATACATGACAACACTAATCGCAAGAAAAAAAAATTGAAGCATCTACCTTCATCTCCAAAGATCTCTTCGATCAAAACTTGCTACAACTGGTAAAGATTCATACCATGGTACAATCCTTCGTGAAGAAACTGGAAAAGGATATGGGCATTGTTGAAGAAAATATCACATTGATCAATGCAATGTTATAAAACTTGACATATAGAAGGATTGAATCACCATATAATCAGTTGGATGTTTGTAAGGAATACTTGAGTAGTAGAACAAAATATTTTTTTTTTGTTTTGTCCATTTCCTAACCAATCCCAATTTCGTCCTATTCTATACACTTGTCATTATGAGTGAGAAGGTGAATCAATTTTGCAACTTCTCCTCCAAGAAGAGTATGAAGAGTCACATAGTGGTTACTAAACATTTGTATAAAATAGAATACAACCCCATTTGATGAGGACCTTTTTTTTTGGCTTTTCAAGCAATGTATAGACTCAAGAACTGATTCAAAGACTTATAATTTTTTAATGAATATTGAGAATCCCTCAGGGCCAATTTTTGTAGAAGGAATACTTGTGTATGAACAAATCTAAGTTGATAACTACTTTCGGTGAATATGGACATTGTTCCTATGGAATGTAAGAATGATATGTTGTTATAGATTAATTCTCATACATTCTGTGTTATTCTTCAGTTTAAAGTATTTCTTTAAATATCTTAATTCCTTGATATTTCTGGATTGTTAATGTATGCATTAATGTAATCTAGACTACTCTGGTTACATGTATTTGTATACACTTTTTTCTGATCTTTCCCTTTTATATCAGTTATCTATGTAAAAGTAGCGCGGGATTTGGTTTCAATTTGCAACTCACTGGTCACTTTAGTATGATCCTATGTAGGATAGGTTAGAGTAGATTAGGGTTAACTTAGCTTGCATTTCATTCATATTCTTCCTCTACACATTTACATTGATTACCCACTCATCATCCACCCGCATCGATAAACCAGTATGCAACTAGCCCAAGAATCATCAACATGATATTTCTTGTATTTACACTTGCCGAAGCCTCTTTTATATGTTTCTCTAAAAACGAGTTAGTATATGTGGAAGTACTTGTGTTCCTACTAAAATCAAATTTTGAAATTTCTTTGTTATTTTTAAGGAACCTACCCTTTCTATCCCTTCCCCTATTCATGCAGTCCTATCAAACCATACAATGTTATCATTATCTAAAAATGTAGTGTAATGTTGTAAAACAAAACAATACTTCAAATATTTGAAATTCCTACCTTTCTATTTTACCAATTCCAATATGGGCCCCACATAAAAAAAATTAAAAAATCAATCTTAAAACATATAATCTATGAGCAAAGAGAGAAAATCATACCAACTCAACAAGTTCTTGGAGAAACACACTAAAGTGGATGTGTTTATTATTACACCATGGAAATCATGTGGTTCTGTGGTGAGGTTGTCTTCGCACCTTATCGTTCCCCCACCTCCGAGTCTTCAATGTTGGTCTACTACAAAAAACAAGTTTCACTTTTGGAATTATCTATTTAGCACCTACCCGACAATGGCACCAAAAATATCATTCGAATTATACATTCTTAATTTTGATACATTCTATCATCAATCTGGATTTGTAAACTTACAAGGCATAAGGAAAAGTATATGTAGAGACAATTGCATAAAGTGCTCAAAAACCTATCATATTAACTTATCAATCCTCACACAACTAAATGTATCCTTGAAACAAATCAAGAACAGACTTCCAAAGATAATACTAAAGCCTTTTGAGATTAATATTATCCAACATGAGTTGTAAATTAAAACCTAAGATTGGATTTTCCAACACTCTGCAAGATTCTTCTATTGATATTAAAATTGAAAGGAATTAACACAAATTAACACACCATTGCAATTTCTCATTCAATAAAATCACAAAATTGTAGTCTATAAAAATAAAAACTATAGGAAACCCAATATCTGCAAAAAGTGAAGCTAGAGGTGTTGTAAGAACTATACTACTAGCGTTGCAGAAACTAAGCTATAGGAAGTCCAATGTCTAGAGAATTGAAACAACATTATTGTACAAACAAATTATAATGAATTCACCACACATATAAGCATAAATTGACATACACATTAACTTACAATTACCACATACAAAGGGTAGTGTTTCTGAGATGAAGGGGGGCCTTCCTTCTCTCATAAACACATATGTAAATCTACGGGAACCTCGGAAGTGCAATAATTTGAAATGCATCGAAACATGCCTTCAATTAATTTAGTAAATGGTACATCAAACATATGAGATCATGCTCCTTTATCTTCCAAAAAACTACCTCCACTGTATAATTTGTCGATAGTTATAGAGATTACGTTGAAGAACCATATTCATTAGAATAATATTGCACTATAGATATAATTACAAATATCTCGCTATGATATTGTAATATGAGAGCTTCCTCAACTAACTTAGGAAAGGAAGTTACATCATAGTAAGTATAGCAAAAGAGATGATACATCGTTATCGAGCAGTTTCATGACTGAAGGCATGAAATAGCTTCCAAAAATTGTTTGTTATAGAGTTTCTTTGAATAGATCTATTTTTGAGCTGGTAGTCAATAATAAGATTTTAGTTTGAGGTGGACAACATGATACCATCTCATTATGCTTAATTACAAAACCCACATTCCCTTTCTTCTCCACGGAGGTAGTTGGATCAATGAAGGCACTATAAGACTGTGACGATTGTTGCAAGAATATTTGATCCTATAACTTCATAGATCACGACAATTTACAAGCCAAAGAAAAAGACGTCCAACCCTTCCATCACTATGCTTTGAGGACAAAGCATTTCAAAAGGGGAAGGAAGACTTTTTATGAACACAAATATATAGAAATATATATAAATCAATAATCATTAAATAATAATTATTAATATTCAATAACTAAATATATTATGAAGAGACACCTTCATGATGAAAGGTCATGTATCTTCACGAAAAGGCACCCCTGCATGGGAATATATATGGACCCTCATTCACATTATAATTATCTCATATATCATATCTTATTCAATTATTTATTACTTGTCCTATATGGATTTTAATCTATTGTCCTTTTTACATTGGATATTTACATAAGTAAACCGAATTGGTTCACCACAGCTAGGTTGTCAATTGGGTTTGCAGTGAAGGAGGTAAAAGAATATGAGATGGTATTGTAACAACAAGGGGATGTGGAAATGTTGAATGCGGACCAAAATTTCATGACCACTGTAGAGAACAAGAAGGAATCTTATAGTCATTATGGTTTTATTCAGTAATACTGTATAATAATTGTTGGCACTTGACCAAGTTTTGAAGAGTACTTGGTCTTACTCGACCACTTTTGGGACTGTGACAGCTTGCCAAGGAAAGAGCGCAACACAAAGCAGAAAATAAGGAAGCAAGACCTATTTTGGGGTCCATTTTAGGGTTTTGGGTTGATGTAACGGGAAAGGGATGTCGGCCTGTGGGTTTACCCATGTTTAGGCCCATTTTGTAATCTATAAATAGATAGTAAGATAAGGGAGATAGTAATGTAGTACATATGTGTGATGTATGAGTGAAAGCTTAGTGCTAGTAATGGGATCTATGTGATCATATGTATCTTAGAGTGCTCTGTGCAAGAGATCAGAGAGCTAAGTGTAGGTTGTTATATTCTGATGCTGAAGAGCAAGGAAGAAGGATCTAGTGAGCTGCACAGATCTTTTGTCCTATGAAAAGTAAGGGTTGTTAAAGCTTTGTGTTGTAACTACTTGACCAAGATAATATAAAGAAGACTTTGTGGGTGTAGCCCCAGGGTGGGGGTGAACCATGGTAACTATGTGTATAGTGTTTTGTGCTTCG
The DNA here is from genome assembly GCA_009831015.1 of Picea engelmannii. Classification (NCBI taxonomy): domain Eukaryota; kingdom Viridiplantae; phylum Streptophyta; class Pinopsida; order Pinales; family Pinaceae; genus Picea; species Picea engelmannii. Next base: position 839,533 of record ML776674.1, on the reverse strand, counting down.
TTCTTATGTATGTATCTCTTTCTTAGCTAAGTTCTTGATGTGGTTAAGTAGATCTAGTCATTCTCTGTGTTGTTGATGAATGAATGAACATTAGATCTGATATATGAGATGCTTAGTGCTTGATCTGTTAAATCTAACCTGTATTGTTGTGAATAAGTACTGAATCATTCAAAGTATAAGTATTCATTGTGATGCTCTATGACTTCTGTGAAGTATATTAATGAATGTATGTTAAGGAATAATTGATTCTAAGTGCATTGTAAGAAAGATAATCACGTATCTGTGTCCCAGCTAAGGTTGTAGACACCTGAGTCTTGCAACCACCCCTGCCTCTACCTCGGGTGAGACTTCATTTGCTTCGCATGTGTTGTCGAAAGGGCCAGTAGTTATGGCTTTGTTGGTGCACTCTTGAGTGTTGAACCCTGGGTCTGCCCTTGTGCCAACAAATGGTTCTATTGCCAGGACTTGGAATGGTGATTGCTAGGAACTGAAGAAGAAGAAGCTTTGTGTGATATAAGCTCTGTGCATAGATCTATTACCCTAGTGCGCAGTGTTATGTTTGACCTGTGAAGATTTGTGCCAAGAAGAGAGGTCAGATCTAAAGAAAGAGAGGTCATATCTGAAGAAAAGAAGTCAGAGCTGTGAAGAAAAAGGTAAGATCTATAATCTCTATGCCTCAATAAAGGTAAGAATAGTTAAAAGTTTTAGATCTGGAGTCTTTGTGCTCCACAGAAGTAAGATAAGTGAATTTTTTTGTTTCTAAAGCATGGATCTAGGTATGTTTGATAGATTCTATCCTAGCTTCAAAACTAGGGCATTAATAGATGAAAGAAAGTTTGATATGAATAGATCTGATAAGTATAGTGATAGAGATGTTATACCTATGCATCGAAAGAATGTCTGGACTAACAAGTGGATGTAGGTTCCTAGAAAAAGTTTTTTTCATGTTAGCCACCATGATCCTGGTGCGCAGTACAGAAGGAGTTGGGGAACATCTAAATGGACGAGAGGATTAACCTTCTGTTATAGTTGCAGACGACCGAGACATATTGCTAAAGAATGCTCTGGGAGAAGACCTAGTTTCCTCTATTGTAAGGCTATGTACCATGAAGTATTGGATTTCCCTAGAATGATTGCTAGGCTTGAGAAGATAAATATGGAACAAGAAAACCATGAGGGAGATCAAGAGACCAAGATTATAGTAGAAACCCAGAAGGAATCAGAAAAGATATTTCTACAGATGAGACATACCTTGAATGACCACCGAAATGTTAGGCTATCAGATATCTTCAAAGAAAAGGAGAAAATCGAAGAAAGAATAGGGGACTTTGACATTAACTGTACTCTTGATGAAGAAGTGCAAGTGCACATTATGCCAGAAAGAACTTGGGAATCTATAGGAAAGCCTGCCATGATCCCTTCCCTAGGAGGAACAAGTTTCTTCAGAGGAAAGCTAGTAAACCTATGTGTAAGGCTCGCCCAAATACCTATGACTGTCAATGGAACTTTGACAGAGGAAGACTTTGAGATCATTAAATTTTTTGAAGACAGCACCCCATTTACCATGCTCATAGGAAAACCCTGGATTGATAGAGAACAAGCCAGACGAAGAGAAGAAGAGAAAGTGTTGGAATAGAAGAAGCAAGAATTAAAAGACTTTATGACTAGAAGGATCGCACACTTGATTGAAGAACAGAAGAGTAGATTGTAGATATTTAATATTAGTACCCCTGATGTCAAAGCTAAGAGAACACCTGAGGATCCACAGAATATTGAGTTACCTATTTTTGATATAGAAGAAGTATTATCAAGGAACCCTAAGAAATATTTTCCACAGTGCGAAGTAACTATGACCACAAAAGATAAACATCAGAATGGTAAAAGCATTACTGAGACGAAACTCACTGGGAAGAAGGCTATGAATTTAAGAAATAAAAGGGCTAATACTGTAAGGTTATAGAAGGTTCTAAAGGACACTTCACAACAAGAAGAATTGTAGAATGGGAGCTTCGCCGAGATATCAGAACAATGACATAGAGTACTTCACCACAATGAAGCGATATATCCATTGGAACCAATATACCCGTTCGACCGCTACTCTGAATGGATTGAAAAACATTTATGGGTTACCACTAGACCATTGGATAGTATCAGAATAGATAGAACGAAGTTAATGAAGGCCCCATGTCCATTACAAGTAGACCGTCGCTAAGATTTCCTACTTAACCTGACGTGCCACACACCGAGAATAGCTTTTGATAAGTAAGAATCTGAGTGCGAACCCTGAGATTTACTTTCCCTGAGATCATTGCCTTACTATTCACTGTCGTCTTTGAATTCCTTTTGCACTCGAGCCAGCTGACCCAAGTTTGTATGTTGAATGAGCTCAGCACTCCTAATAAAATTGTTGAAGAAGTTCTAATTGATTTAATGGTTGAGAGAGTCATGTCAGAACATGGAATGTCTACAGGTGTACAGGCATCGTCCTCAGGAATACTGCCAGCTTCCCCTTCCACTACTCGAGCAGGACCATCCCGACCACCTTTGGAAAGACAATCTAAGCTCAAAAATGACTTTTCCATTGTGAAGATGATCCCAAGAATCTTGCCTAAATATATCCCACCACTACGCGGACCAGTGAATCGAGACTCTGTACCCAGAGACTTCAACTATGATATAGTCATTGCGTACCTCCTGAAAGGGGTGCGCACATTTCATGATGACCAAGAGAAGCTCACCTCGCTGAAATTCAGTGATTTTAACCTTGGATATTGCAAGGTATATAGTATGCTAGCCCCGCACAAGTATTTGACTACTACAAAATGAAAGAACCCCAAGATTGTACCACAGAAATGGACCCATAACCTTGCGCAATCAACCCTTCTCAACGTAATGAAGATTCCACATTTCGGGAGGCATCAGGAAGTAAATGCATGTGTTCAATTGTTGTTGTCCTGCTACCACAGAGGATACCTATGGTTGGATCGACACATCACCGTGGATCCGATTCTGATCAATCAGATCATTGGGATAAGCATGCAGGGACCTGACCCATATGACTTTTACCCTGGAAAGACCGTAGATTGTGCTCTTGATCAACAGATAAAAGACACATATGGAGATTTGGAGAAAGGCATGCGAGGTTACAAGGTAGCCTCCATTGAGAATGTAGCAGTATGCTTTGGTTGCTAGCTGATTGCAAGCAAGTTAGTCCGAAAAAACAGACCTACACAGGTGACCGGATTTGTAGTTGACCTCGCAAGGAAGTGAGTGGAGGGTCTACAAATGAAATAGGTGAAATACCTCATAAATCATCTAGAGCTTGACTGTAGACAAGCGTAGGACCAAGGGTATGAGTTCCACTTTAGCTGGTTTCTCATACTCATCACCTTCATCGCGTGGGAACTGCCTGAGGGAGCCACGTTTCTGGAGATCGAACCCTTCGAACCCCTGGCCACGAAGTTTTGTATGTTGTGGTATTCCAATAACATGAACAAATAGTGGCAGTCCAATGTCATCTTCCATGCATACTACATTCAGTTGAGGAATTCCATTTAGTCTAAACTGTGCATTACACCCAACACTCTTCATAGGTTTCAACCTTTGATGAAATTCAGCACAGATTGTCACTTCACCTACATCACAGCACATGCAGATGAGCACAAACAACAACTCCAGTCATATTACAAGCTGACAGAAGATGACCTGGAGGAGATTACCAAGGAATGGTCAGCAGACCTCCTTGTTGTAGTAGACTTGGCAGAGATGTCCGACATAGATAGCCCTGAAGCAATGCCAGATACACCAGGACCATGCAAGACTAAGAAGGATTTGGAATTCCAAGATATCCACAACACATCCACGAAGACTTCTTTTCTCTCACCTGCAAAGGGAGGTGACGATGAAGAACTAGGGGGAACAAAAGTTGAATAGAGAAAAGGCGAGGTTACCCCACCTAGGGATGAGGCAGATCCCTTTAAAAAAAAGGAAGATTACCCCACCGAGGCCCTCATCCAGAAAAAAAACTAAGGCCACTCAGACCATGCTTAAGACTACGCTTACCCTAGATGATTTTGACTTCTTAATTCCGCACCGAATGATGTCTCATTAGAGCTCGCAGAAAAGAAAGAAGCAAAGTAGGAGGAACTATTCCACCGGATCAAAATAGGCACTTCAGTCCAGCCAAGCAGCTTCTACGGCACCGTTAACAATGGAAATATTAGGAACAGACGATGAGCCCACACAATTACGCCAGATCACCGAGAAAGTAGAATCTTGCCTTTGACGAGATCAAGAATACATAGTGAAAGCCACACATGCTTTGGCATAAGCACAGAGCGCACATGAAGAGCGATGGAGAAAGGCAGAACAGGAGTAGCTTGACTTACAAGAGAAATGGGAGGAGGAAAAATCCCAGTTACAACAGAGCAAGGACCAGTTGCTAGCAGAGAAACTTGAAACACAAGAAAGATTTCACAAGGCACTGCGCTCTGTGACAATCATAGAAGTGAAGATGGAAGATCATCTTCCACAGCAGGTGACTCAACTGGAAGAATTAATCAAGCAACTTCAACAACGCATCATGGATCTGGAGCTTCGCACCGTGCCTAAGACACCCCAAGAGATAAGAGATCTAAGAGAAACCACTGCTCGAAGCATAGTTGATTGATTAAAAACTTTGGCTTCGGAATGTAGGTAGCTAAGCACCAGAAGTACCCAGACCTATGAAACCCTCACAGAGAATCCAGAATTGCAGACATTGGAGGCACAAATCCATGAAGAAAATCACCATACAGACGTGCTACAAGCATAGCTGAAGTCCGTGACCCCAGTCGAAAGAATGAAGAGGTTCTCAGAGCAATGCACAGCCCAACAACAAGTACACATGCTGCAAAGTAAAGTAATGGGAATCTCTCAATGACTGCAACCACTCCAAGAGAAGGCATGCCAACTGTTCGCTGAACTTGAAAGCCAGGGAGCTCAAATCGAACAGGGTGTCATCACTGCAGAACAATGCCTGGAAGGACTGCTCAATGACACAGTACTCCAGGAATCTACTGAACAAGAGGTTGTCGCACTTCAGCAGGTCGAAGCCGCTTAAGCCAAGATCGAGACGTTTGAAGTGGAATTGGTCAGACCTTAGTGACTCTGGATGAGTCACGGGTGAGTGTTGGGGGCATGTTGGCCCTTTACCAAGTTTTGAAGAGTACTTGGTCTTACTCGACCACTTTTGGGACTGCAACAGCTTGCCAAGGAAGGAGCGCAATGTGAAGCAGAAAATAAGGAAGAAAGACCTATTTTGAGGTCCATTTTAGGGTTTTGGTTTGATGTAATAGGAAAGGGATGTCGACCCATGGGTTTACCCACGTTTAGGTCCATTTTGTAATCTATAAATGGATAGTAAGATAAGGGAGATAGTAATGTAGTGCATTTGTGTGATGTATGAATGAAAGCTTAGTTCTAGTAATGGGATCTGTGTGATCGGATGTATCTTAGAGTGCTATGTGCATGATATCAGAGAGCTAAGTGCAGATTGTTATAGTCTGATGATGAAGAGCAAGAAAGAAGGATCTAGCGAACTGTGTAGATCTTTTGTCCTGTGCAAAGTAAGGGTCATTAAAGCTCTGTGTTGTAACTACTTGACCAAGATAAGATAAAGAATACTTTCTGGATGTAGCCCTAGGGTGGGGGTGAACCATGGTAACTGTGTGTATAGTGTTTTGTGCTTTGCTCTTATGTATGTATCTCTTTCTTGGCTAAGTTCTTGATGTGGTTAAGTAGATCTAGTCATGCTCTGTGTTGTTGATGAATGAATTAACATTAGATCTGATATATGAGATGCTTGATCTGTTAAATCTAACCTATATTGTTGTGAATAAGTACTGAATCATTCTTAGTATAAGTATTCATTGCGATGCTCTATGACTTTTGCGAAGTATATTAATGAATTTATGTTAAGGAATAACTAATGCTAAGTGCGTTGTAAGAAAGATAATCACAGATCTGTGTCCCAACTAAGGTTACAGACACCTGACTCTTGCAACCACCCCTGCCTCTACCTCGGGTGAGACTTCATCTGCTTCGTAGGTGTTGCCAAAAGGGTCGGTAGTTAGGGATTTGTTGGTGCGCTCTTGAGCATTGAACCCTGGGTCTGCCCCTATGCCAACAATAATTTTAAAAGTTTACTTCATATTATGAGTATTTATCAGAATCTATACTAGTAGTAGTTTTCAAAAATCCTCTGTGAAGGATTGTTTTGTCTCCAAAGATAGCCTTTTTCAAATTTTGGACATTTTTTAGAATTTTTTGTCGAACAATTATTATCTATATGTATTATCATACTAAAGAGTGTCAATGCAACAATTGTCTAACACAAATATATTTGTTCTTGTTAATATATATATATATATATATATATATATATATTGCATCAACATGTGTGCCAAAGGGGAGAACTATCCCTCAAGTTGTATTCCACATGAACATCAATTTGCATTCCCTAGTACTTTTTCTTCTTTTATTTAGGATTTTATTTATTTTTTATTTTATTTTCAACTTAGGGAATGAGGCCTAAATTAAGGTTTAGAACTCAGTAATAAAATAGGTCAATAATGTAGCACTTCAACAGTACATTTGGGTTTAATTAATCAATGATAAAATATCCCTAACCACTTTTCCATGTTCACACATGGAAAATGTGATATGATGAAAAGTGTCAAAAGAGAGGTGATTTATGAAGGAAAAACTATATGAAGATGGATGAAATGAATCATGCGCCCTCTAGGAGTGGGTAAATGATGGAATATGGGTGTAATATGAATTATTACGAGGAAGAATGAAAGGGTGATGAATTAATGGATGGTATATAGCCAAAATGTTAGAGGGGTATTGAAAGGGGAATGACATCTAGGAAAATAGCTAGAAAAGTACCCCACCAAGCTAGAAGACACAACAACTAGGAATAAGACATGAACCCATCTTGCAATGACCAAGTGAATGTAATGGTTGGAACATCATGAGCACAAGATAAAGGTAATAGGATATTTCTCCACCAATGACCAACCAAGGAGCAGTGCATGTAACAAGATGAATATACATAATATGTTGTTGAAGCAACCTCCACCAATGGTACAAACATAACCAATCAATCTGATAAACCGAAATGAGTAAAAGATCATGATAAATGATATTTCCAAGTCATATTGTAATATTTCCACCTTCCCTTTGGTTTTCCATGTGTTGGGTAAACCATAAGGGTAGCACCAAAATAACATGTGCAATATGACAATTCCCCTGGATATGCAACTACTAAATAGGAATCCCATGGGTGTCATCCTAGAAAGTGTTTTGAAATGGTCTTTGGACAACCCATATAATATATGGTGTAGCAATAGGATCCAGCATGGGACATGTACTCCTCTCTGGATTACATGAGAACCTCATAAATCTCTAGTACCTAATGAAACTCAACATGAAACTGATAATATCAAGTGACAAGGTGAAAATATCACCTTGACACCACATGATGCAAATCAGTTTTACCATGAACACCAATCCCCCAAGAACCATGCTCAGAGTAGGACCTATTGGCATGTTTTTATAGGAAGAGTGTGCTTGTCATTGATGGCATGAATAGCAGTGATGATGGAGAAGAGGAAAATCATAAGCCTAGGAGGAGAAGCGAATAGTATGCAGAGATCAAAGCTTCGAAGGAAAAGTGTAAGCTCAGGGTGAGAAGCCTTCACAGTCATCCGATCAAGAAATTGATCGTGTTGATTGTCTAATATTACGGACGTCGATCATATGAGTGACCATGGGCTTGAGGACCATTGGAGGATCATGACCGTCAGATCTGCAAGCCAGATCAATGAAAGGGATGAATTGCGGAGAGCGAAAGAAGAATTAAACAACTCGCTAGTTCTAATCCCGTAATTGGTCTAGATCGTCAGATCTCATAAACCCAAATATTGATGATTGTGGTTGATCTAAAAAAAGATCAGATTAATTCGGATTAATTCATGACCGTCGGATGTGTAATCGCCAGATCAACATCATGGATAGATTATGGAGATCAAAAGGAGAATTAAATACCATGCTATTTCCAATCCTGCAATTAGTCAGGACCGTCAGATATTATAGCCTCAAAGATTGACGATTGTGGTTGACTCACCAACAACGCACAACTTTGAATTGCATATTTTTGGTGACGAGTTAAATCACTCACAAGTTGTGGTTCCGCAACCATCCTTGATCGTTGATCTGCTTCGAGTGTCTTCACAACCATTGGATCACTTTTAAGTGGAAGGACAGGATAAGCTAGAAGAGCATCACTGAAGATAGATCAAGCCATCAATCTAAGAACATGATCGACGAACAACATTTGGTTCACGTCAAAATTTGTGAGGAGGTTATTGTTTGGGAAATATCACTTCAGAAGAATTGGCAACTTGAAAGTCGAATTACCCGAAGCCCTAAATCTGAAATGATTAAGGACCATCGTATCTGGAGAAAATGCGATGACCGTTAGATCAGGGAGAACCACATCAGTAGACCACATCTACAAGGACATGTGGAAGACCAAGTTAGCAGACCACATCAGCAAGGACACATGGTGCAATCAGATAATGACAAGTGTCAAGTTGAATCGGCACTTCACGTACATGCAAATCACGAATCTGAGTGACATGTGGCAGCTAATCAGCTCGTGACACGTCAACAAGTGACGTAAGCAATCTACATCACTCTGGGAGATTTACTTTGGGTGTTTCATCACCAAAAAATGTTAAAAGTCCTGAAGTCCCGAAGGACAAAGGTCCGAAGTCACTCTCAGACGTTGATCTAAGGTACATTTCGGGAGTTAGGAAAACCATTAGATCCAGGAGAAGTACATATATGATCAGTTGGATCTAAGCGCTAAGGATCAATGGTCATTGGATCCAAAGATAAATGCATGAAGTTTAAGCCTTTGGATGAGCGCAGGAGAGAAGACTTGTCAAAGTCCCAAAGTAAGCAGGGACCATCCATCATCAATACTGATAGGTGGCATAGGATCCACAACTCTGGAGAGAATCACTTCAGAAGTTTTTGGTTGGGAAGGAAACCAAACCACCGAAGACCCGAGGGCCAAAGAAGATCCAGGTCATCAATTTCCAGAAGGACGCATGGCATAAATCTGTGTAGTTCGGGGAAAAACACTCTGGGAGAAAGTGAAGGAAGAAAAATTGAGTTTTTAAATCCCCAAATCCCAAAGAGTTGAAGGAGTTGAGGACTGTCGATATGTAGGAGGACACGTGTCAATAGATCACGTACTCCGGTCGAAACACTCTAGGAAAAAGAGAGAAAGGAAATTTGATATTTCTAAACCCCGAATACCTGAAGGGATTATGATCGTTGATTTGAGAAGACCACGTGTCGATAGACCATGAATTCCAGGTGGAAGCACCACAGATAAACAGGAGTTTGAGAATCGATACTTTTGAAGCCCGAAAGGTGAAATAGATATCGTCCATCGATTTGGAGGGCCACATGTCACTTGGTCATTAAGACTTAGGACGGTGTGGATCTAAAGAAGAGGAAGGAAAGATGATAGATTAAAGTTGTTTATTGAAGGAATCTGTCAGAGACTACGAGATCGACAATCACTCCTTATTGCGGGATCATAAATTGCTCGAAAGTTATTTTTCTGAAGGTGGGCCGCAATCAAAATCATGGTTTTGGAGAAAGGACATGTGGAGGCTCGAGGTAAATTGCAGGGAGAAAATTAGTTTGATCTCAAACCACCTTTGGTCATACCTACATTTGCATGGTCACATGATAGCATCGCCCAAAGTCACATCAGTGAAATATAGGGGAAGGAGATAGCCCTGCTAGGCTCCACATCGAAGGTTATGCATTGAAAAGTCAAAAATCCTCTATGTGTATAATCCAACGACGCTGATCAAACTGAATCGAATCGAAGGGTTTTTGTTTCACTTCGTGGTTTCTTGATCAGTTACAATTTAGTTACACTAACTGAATCATTGTTCTGGGGCATTGGAATCATGGCTCTTGAGCATTCTAAGATTCCTGACATGGGCGTTGGATATTTGGAGTGTAACAGATGATGAGAGAAGGAATAAAGGAAATATGTCGCGACAGAGGAAGGTTGTCATTTCTCAGTAAAACAAGTCAAAATGTATGTGATCAAGAAGACAACGGGAACAAAGTGTGAAATATGCAAAGACGAAGAACATAAGCTAGACAGAGAAGAAATGGTGAAAACAACAGAATGTATGAAAACTTAAGCACAAGAAGATGCGAGAAAGAACACATTGATGCAGGTAGAGCAGAGCAGTGTAGCCAAACAATGATGAGACTAGTAAGCCATTGATAAATATTGTATCACTGTTATAAATTTCAGAAAGCAAAGATTTATATCTCAGGGTGGTAGGGTGGTGCTAGGGAGGACTCTTGTCCTCAGAGTTTCAAGTATATGCTTGAACACGGGGAGTTGTAGCTTCCATATGGTTGCAACTAGAAAAACCAAGGTGGTAGGGTGGTGCAAGGGAGAACTATTTTTCTCTATTGTACATGTTGGTGCCTATGTGACTGGAAGTTGGTGCTTCCATCCAGTTGGTGCTAGAACACTCAGGGAGTTGGTGCTTCCTTCTAGTGGGTTCTAGAGAAACCAGAGATTTGGAGCTCTCATCAAGTTGTAGCTTGTAAAAAAGAGTTGGTAGCCTCACATTGAGTTGGTTCTCAAAGATAGATGATGTACAGAACATAAAAATATTGCCTATCATAAGAAGAATAAGAATTTTTCTCTCTTGATGGGTTTCCTCTGTAATATTTGTTTATGTATAATTCATGTGTGTGATTGATGTTGAATACTCTATTGCTTACTTCCCTGAATTATTGTGATCATCATTGAGTTTTCTATAATGAGTTTAAAATGGTTATTATTGTTTAAGCACAGTAACAATTGATTCACCCCCCCCCCCTCGTAGTTGTCTAACAATTGGTATCAGAGTGGGTTCCTTTTATCTAAGGGTAGATCCTAGATATTAAATATGACTAGCCATAAAGTAACTTCAACCAATAAGGCCCCCATGTTTAATGGAACAAACTTTGCCTTCTAGAAATTTAGTATGAGAACCTACATAATGGATTTAGGTGCAAATGTTTGGGATGTGGTAGAGACTGGTTATGTGAAGCTAGTTGTATTGGCTTCTAAGGATGACAAGCTAGAATTCAGCTCCAACACTAAGGCTATGAATGCTATTCTGAGTGGGATTGTAGAAGTAGAATTTGTAAAAGTTATACACTTAGAATCTGCCAAAGAAAAGTGGGACAAACTCATTAGAATTTATGAAGGTAATGAGAAGGTAAAGGATGCCAAGCTTCAAACCTACAGATTACATTTTGAACAACTAAAGATGAAAGAGAATGAAACTGTTGGGAAGTACTTACTGAGAGTTGAAGAAATAGTAAATTCAATGAAAGGACTTGGTGAAAAAAATGAGGAAGTCTCTTTAGTCCAGAAAATTTTGAGATCTCTACCAGATAGGTTCGACCCAAAAGTCTCTGCTACAGAAGAACTTAATGATATAAAATATATACCTATTGACCAACTCCTAAAAACTCTAACTACTTATGAGACGAGGATAGGTAAATATAAACCCACCTCTAGAGAAACATCATTTAAACCATATAAGAATGAGAATTCTAAGCCTGATGAAATTGAAGAAAAATTTGTGAGAAGACAAAAGAAAGGATCAGGCAAGTACCAAGGAAAGTTTCCCTTCAAATGTTTTAATTGTGGAAATATAGGTCACTTTGCATCTAAGTGTCCACACAAGAAGAAGGACCAAAACTCTGAAGGAGAAGAGAAGTACAAATCCAAGAGACTTGGTAAAAATAAAAGTTTATGTGTAAAAAATGATGACTCTTCAGGAGACACAGATAGTGACTCTTCTTGTGAATATATGGTTAATGAATTTGTGCTTATGGCCAAAGAGGATTATGATAATAAAAGCACAGGAAGTGATGTTAATGATGAAGAAGTTGTGGTTGACTTGGAAGGATAATTGATCAATGCCCTAGAAGAAATTGCTAGACTCGGATTTAAGAAGAAAAAGAAAAAACAATTGATGATACGGTTCGAGAAAGACAGTAAAAAACCTGATGAAGAATTTGCCCTACTAAAAGTAGAATTAGAAGAAGCAATGAAAATAGAGGACATTCTGAAAAAGCAGTTATCAAAGAAAAAGGAAATATGTGAAGCCTTGGAAGAAGAGGTATTAAAAAACAGAAAAGAGATGGAGAAGTTTAAATCATTGTATCTCCAAAATCTTCCAAGCATTAAAGCCTCAACAGAACTAACCGACGTTCTGAGCAAATAGAGATATCCCTTGTTGAAGACTAGGTTAGGTTATGTGAGTACTCTGCCACCAAAATCTAATAAAGACAAGATGATCCCTGATAAAAAACAAAGATATCATAAGATGGAGAAACAAATGCCAAAAAGAAGGCCATCCTTCAAGTACCAAAATTTCTTCCATGGTTACTGTTTTTACTTCTCTAATTTTGTTCATAAGATTGGAAATTGTCAAATTAAGTTTAGAGATATGAAACTGAGGAGATCAAGAAATAAACAATCTTTGAAACATAGAACTAAATAGCCAATGAGTAGACAAAGTTGTAAACTACCATCTGAAGAATTACAAAGAAGATTCAAGGATAAAACCCTTAGCTAGAAATGCCAGCACATGGAAAAATAAAGATAGTGAAAAATGTGGTCTAGTACTTTCAGCTCAAAAACAAAAATACCCCTAGTATATAAACAATGGATGTTCCAAGAACATGACTAGAGACAAGGATAATTTTATGTCTATAAGTAAAAGAAAAACAAGAAATGTGACCTTTGGAAATGATGAACCAAGTAAAATCAAGGATAAAGGGATGGTGAGTTTGAGTAATGGTAAAGGAAAAGCCCAGGATTTTATTCTTGTAGATGGGATGAAACATAATTTGCTCAGTGTAAATCAAATGTGTGACAAAGGATGTGAAGTGGTGTTCACTTCCAAATATTGTAAGATAAAGTATGTAAACTCAGGACAAGTGGTGGATAAAGGCATAAGAACAGATAATAATGTATATGTGTTGAAAGAAGATAGAGAAGAGTGTCATCTAAGAAAACTTGATGAAATATGGTTATGGCATAGGAGACTTGGACATCTAAACTTTGACCACTTAATTAAGCTCAAAAATATTGAGGCAGTTAAAGATCTTCCAAGAATATCAAAGCCACAAGATTTTGTGTGTAAACCCTGCCAAGTAGGAAAGCTAAACAGAACACAATTTAAATCCAAGAGCTCTACTTCAATAGATAAACCACTCCAATTAGTTCATACGGATTTATGTGGACCATCAAGACAGGAAGGCACAGGGAAAGAAAACTACTTCATGTTGATCATTGATGATTACTCCAGACTCATTTGGGTTTCTTTTATCAAAGAAAAAGTTGAATCATTTGAGAAATTTAAAATATTTAAGGCTTTAACTGAGAATCAAACAGGCAACAGGTTAAAGGCAGTAAGATCAAACAGAGGAGGAGAATTTATGTCAAGTGATTTCAAGGAATTCTGTGACAAACATGGGATCAAGAGAGAATACACAATCCCAGGAACTCCACAGCAAAATGGAGTAGTTGAGAGGCAAAATAGAACAATTCATCAAATGGCCAGGTCAATGATGAATGAGAAGAACATTGGTCAAACATACTGGGTAGAAGTAATACACACAACAGTCCATATTATTAATAAATCCCACCTCATACCACACAGTGACAAGACACCTTATGAACTATGGTATGGAAGACCTGCTTCAATCAAACACTTCAAAGTCTTTGGGAGTAAGTGCTACATAAAGAATAATAATGAAAACCTTGGCAAGTATGATGACAGGGCTGATGAAGGCATCTTTTTAGGATATGCTACCAATAGATATGCTACCAATAGTAAAGGATATAGATGCTTTAATAAAATATTGTCTAAATTAGTTGATTGCATTGACTTAAAGGTTGATGAAGGAGTTCCAGTAAGAGAGATGAGCAGTATTGAGTCTACTACAGAGGACACGGCTGAAGCTGAAGATGAACAGGTCCAAGAATTAGAAAAAGAAGACTCTGACTCAATACTCAGGCAGACTCAAATCAGCAAACGGCATCAAATCCTTCCTCCATAATTACTCAAAAGGATCATCCTGCAAGTCAGATAATTGGTGAGAAATACAAAGGTGTACAAACTAGGAGAAGGATAATAAAACACATCGAGCAATCACATATAGCCTTTGTATCCATGGTGGAACCCAAGAACTTTAATTAAGCCAGAGAAGATGACCATTGGGTTAAAGCAATGAATGATGAACTTGACCAGATTGAGAAAAACAATACTTGGGAGATGGTTCCTAGACCTGTAGGTAAAAATGTCATAGGTTCCAAATGGGTCTTTAAGAATAAATTGAATGAGAAGAGACAAATTGTCAAGAAAAAAGAAAGATTGGTCTGTAAGGGCTATGCACAAGTTGAAGGACAGGATTTTGATGAAACCTTTGCACCAATGGCAAGATTGGAATCCATAAGAATGTTTCTTGCCTATGCATTTGTTGGCACAGGGGAAGACCCAAGTTTCAACGCTACAACAATGCACCAACAAAACTCTAACTACCGTCCCTTTCGGCAACACCTGCGAAGAAAATGAAGTATCACCCGAGGTAGAGGCAAGGGTGGTTGCAAGACTCAGGTGTCTGCAACCTTAGCTAGGACACATATATGTGTTTATAACACTTAGAAATCACCTAGCATAGATTATTCATCAATATTCAACCCTTATGATACTTACCAGATAGCACAGAGCATCGCAGTATGTACTTAGATCTAAGATAATTCAGCACTTAGCCACAACAAGATAGATTAGATTCGACAGATCAAGAACTAAGCATCTTACATACCAGATCTAACATTCATTCATATCTCAGAAGCACAAAGCATAAATAGATCTATATAAACACATCAAAGAACTTAGCAAAGGAAGAGACAAACACATCAGGTTGAGGCACATAACACAACATAGAGATTTACCATGGTTCACCCCCACCTTGGAGCTACGTTCACAAAGTCTTCTTCTTTATTAGCTTCAGTTAGTCAGGTTACAACACAGAGCCATCCAAATCCCTCTTCGCATAGGACAGAAGATCTATGCAGCTTGCTAGATCCTTCTTCCTTGCGCTAAAAGCACAGAGCCTTCTACAATATCCTGCACTTAGTCTCTTACAGTATGAACAAATCATTTACAATCATTACCAACACTTAACACAACTCGCAACTCTTTGATCACATAGATCGCACTCTACTACTCTTCTCCCCTCCCTACCTTTTTCACTTAGTTCACCTATACATCTATTTATACATACAATAGTGGGCCTAAGCATGGGTAAACCCATGGGTGACATCCCTTTCCCATTGCATTATCCCCAAAAACCCAAAAAGGGGTCTAGCTTCCATGATTTCCGCTTTGCGTTGTGCTCCATCTTTGACAAGCTATCGAAGTCCAAAAAATGGTCAAATATGACCAAGTGTTCCTCAAAACTTGGTCAGGGCCAAAAGGCCCCCAACACTCACATGTGTCTCGTCCCAAGTCACTCAGGTTTGGGTAACTTTGCCTCAAAGGTCTCGAGCTTGGCTCGAGCTACTTCGACTTGTCTCTGTGTTACTGCTTCTTGCTCAGCGAATTCTTGAACAACCACTTCGCTGATAAGTCCTTCTAGTTGTTGCTTGACTGTAACAACTACTTGTTCTAGTAGTGTTCCTTGGCCTTCAATTTCTTCAAACAGTAGGTAGGTCGCCTCCTGGCTTGGTTGGATTTTCTGGGTGACTTCCATCACTCTGTTATGCATGGTAAGAATGAGTTGTTGGGCAGTGCGTTGTTCCTGGGATCTTTTCATCCTCTTGATGGGTGACAGGAGCTTGAGTTGCTCCTATACTGTATCTACATGTTTCTTTGCTTCCTGGAGTTGGGACTCCAGTTTCTTCAACTCTATGTCTTCAAATAGTTTTTCATATATCTGCGCACTTCTTCTACTTAGTTGTTTACATTCTGCAGCAAGTGTTTTAATCCTCTTGACTGCACTCTGAGAATTCAATTCTCATTGGTCGTGCACTTCTTGTGGAGTCTGTGGTATGGTCTGAAGCTCTAATTCCACAACCCTTTGTTGAAGTTGTTGAATAACTTCAGCCAGCTTCATCACTTAGCACTTTATGGGCTCTTCGGCCTTCTGCTCTAAGCCAGTCATAGAGAGAAATGCTCTGTTGACTACTTCTTCAATTCCTATCAACTTTGTGAGAAATTGTTGTTTCTCTTTTTGGATCTTCGCTCTATCTTCTTCAAATTTTTCTTGGAGAGCATTCTTCTCTTGTTGCGCGGCTTGGCGTTGTTAAATAATTTCCTCTTGTGCTTTCTTTAGGGCCTGGGTGGCCTGCACTTCTTTCTTCTTGAGCATGTCAAAGGTGTACTTCGACTGTATCAACAATCTTGCGGAGCTGAACTGATTCATCTCCCACTTATGTTGTTCCTTTTGGCAGAGGTGTAGTAAAGATTGCTCGGCTAGACTGGGGTGCTTGTTGTGCTCCTTGGAGCGCGATCTCAATTTGGCTATACATTTTTTCTTGCTTCACCTCCTGCTTCTCTATGATTTCCTTTGAAGCATCATTGACCACTGCCATAATGAAATCAAAGTCATCCAACGTGAGGGAAGTTCGCATCTTGGTTACAAGAGTTCTTGGTTTCTTTCTGGAGGAAGATTTCAGAGGTGAGACCTTCCTTTTCTTCGATGAGTCTTCTTCATCCCTAGGTGGTGGTACTTCGAATTTCTATTGTTCAGTTTCTGTACCTTCTTCATCTGGTGTAATGGAAGTCATCCTTACAAATAGGATGTCAACATCTTGGAATTCTTCTATCTGCTTTGTTGTCTTTTCTTTCTTTGTCTTACTGGGGCCAGGTGTATCCTGTGCAGTTCCAGGGCTATCGATGTCGGACATTTCTGCGGGGTCTGTTGAAACACGGAGGTCCGTCGACCATTCCTTGGTGATCGCTTCCAGGTCTTCTTCTATTATCTTATAATAGGATTGAAGTTGTTCTTGGTTCTCATCAGTGCATGGGGTTAGATATATAAAGTGGCAGTCCACGCTAAAATTTATCAGAGATCGTAATCTCTGTAAAGTATTTGGTGTTATGCAAGGTTCACTATGTATGGCTTCTTTCAATTGGTTATAATACGCATGGAAAACGACATTCAATTTCCATTGCTTGATCATGTCGTTCGAGTACCATAATGTACTGAAATTCGTGGCTATTGGCTCAAAGGGGTCAAGGTCTGGGAAGGTTTCCCCTTCTGGTAGCTCCCCTGCAACAAAAGCGATTAGTATCAGGAGCCAGCTAAAATGTAATTCATGCCCCTAATCTTGGGCTTCTCTGCAGTCAATCTCCTATTGATTCACCAGGTACTTTGCCCAATTCATTTGTAGTCCCTCTGCACACTTTCCTGCGAGGTCAACTACAAAGCCAGATACTTTTGTTGGTCAATTATTGCATACCAACTTCCCTGCGATCAGTTGGCATGCGAGTCACACTGTGCCACTTTAAATATAAGCTACCTTGTAGACTCTCACGCCTTTCTCAACATCGCCATAGGCTTCTTTGATATTCTGTGCAAGAGCGTGGTCTGTGGTCTTTCTAGGATAGTACTCATAGGGATTAGGGCCCTACATTCTAATCCTAGTGATCCTATTGATCAATGTTGGATCAATAGTTATGCGACGATCTAACCACAGGTATCCTCTATGGTAACTTGCTAGCAACAATTTTACACAAGCATTCACCTCCTGGTGTCTGTCGAAGTGTGGTATTTTCATAACGTTGAGCAAAGTAGACTGTGTGAGGTTCATCGTCCATTACTGAGGGATGATCCTCGAATTCTTTCCCTTATTTCTCGTCAAGTACTTCTACAGGGTGAGCATGCTGTAAACTTTTCGGTCCCCCAGGTTGAAGTCGCAAAACTTCAATGCTGTAACCTTGTCTTGATCTGCGCAGTAGGTGTGTACTCCTTTCGGTAGGTGTGTAATCCTTTCGGTAGATATGCAATGACTAGGGTGTATTCAAAGTCTCTAAGGACATTGTCCCTATTAATCTCACCGCTTAGAGGGGGTATGTAAGCTGGTAGGATGGATGGCACTAACTTCTCATTGGCTATGTCATCCTTATGCTTAGTTCTTCTCTCTACGTCGGCTCGAGATGTTCCTGCTCAAGCAGTTGGTGGGGAGGCTTGCACTCCTCTCTTCGATAATGCTTGGAATCTGATGGAAATTCTTCTTTCTGACATGTCTCTCTCAGTCATTAAATCAAGAAGGACCTCTGTGACAAATTCCTCAAGTGCGGTGAGCTCGTCAGACATACGCACTTGGGAAAGAAAATCGGGGTCACGATGATCTCAAAATAATGCACTAGGATGAACGATCTACTTGCAATGATCAATGTAGACAATCACTAGTTCTGCGGGCTTTGAATTTTCAGTTGGAAAAAGTCTTCTTCGGGCACGCACCACAAGCTAAATAGAAGATTCGTCAATGGTCTGCTTGCAACAGGTATGAATCTTCCATGAACGTTGATCCATATTTTATGGCGTGGTCCAACGGTCTGGTGGTGATTATTTAATTATTTTATGTCCATTTGGGGTTGAAGTCGAATGGGTATATTGGTCCAACGGCTATATTGCTTCACCATAGAGAAGTTCCATATGTCATTGTTCTGATATCCCAGTGAAGCTTAGTTCCTGTGATTTTTCCTTCTGCAAAGTTTCCTCTAGAATCTTCTGTAACTCTTCGATATTGGCTCTCTTCTTACTTATATTCCTAGCCTTCTTCCCAGTGAGCTTCGTCTCAGTCATCCTTTTTCCATTTTGATTCTTATCTTCTCTTGACATAGTCACTTCGCGATGCTGAGATTCTTTCTTCAGATCCAAGGGTAATACTCCTTCATCATATGGATTAGGTATTTCGGTCTTCTTTGGTTCCTCTAATGCTCTTATATATTTGACATCCAAGTCCCTGGTTTTCAATATCTTAGATTTGTTCTCTTGTTCTTCCATCAAGTAGGCGATCCTTCTGGTCATAAATTCCATAAGTTATTGCTTCGTCTGTTCTAGGGCTTCCTTTTCTTCTTTTCTCTGGATCTGGTGTTTTTCAATCCAGATCTTGCCTAAAAAAGTTGGAAATGGGGCATGGTCCTCAACAAATTTAATAACTTCAAATTCTTCCTTTGTCGAAGCTCCATGGGTACTCATAGCTATCTGGGTAATCCTGCCACATAGGGTTACAATTTTTCCTTTAAACAACCCTATGTTTCCTAGTGAAGGAACCATAGTGGGCCTTCCTAGGGTTTCCCAAGTAATTTATGTCATAATGTTCATCTGTGTTCCCTCATCCAGAGTACAGTCAATGTCGAAGTCTCCTATTCTTACTTCGATTTTCTTCTTTTCTTTGAAGATCTCTCACAAACTGGCATCTTTATGTTCATCCAGGGTTTCTTTCATTTTCAGTAACATAATCTCTGATTCTTTCTGGGGTTCTTCTATAATCTTAGTCTCTTGATCTCCTTCATAGTTTGCTTTCTCCATATTCATATTTTCAATTCTAGAAATCATTCTAGGGAAATCCAGTACTTCATGGTCCATAGCCTTACAACAGAGGCAACTAGGGTTTCTCCTAGGGAATTCCTTACCAAGATGTCCTAGTCTTCTGCAACTATAACAAAGAGTTAATCCTCTCTTTATCTTCAATGATCCCCAACTTTTCTTGTACTCCTTGCTAGGGTCATAATGCCTAGCCTGCAAAAATTTATTTCTAGGATCCTACATCCATTGGTTAGTCCAAAAATTCTTTTTATGCATAGGTATAACATATCTTTCATTATTCTTATTAGATCTATTCATATCAAATGTTCTTTCATCTAACAATGCCCTAGTTTTCAAGCTAGGACAAAATCTATCAAACATACCTAAATCCATACTTTAGAAATAAAAAAATTCACTTCTTTTACTTCTACAGGGCACAAAGCTTCCAGATCTAATAACTTTTAACTATTCTTACCTTTATTAGAGCACAGAGCTTACCGATCTTACTTATTTTCTTCAGTATCAACCTCTTTTCTTGCATATATGACTTCTTTCCTTCAGATCTGTCCTTCCTTCTTCAACACAGATCTTTTTAGATCAAGTGGATCATTGTGCACTAGGGCATAGATCCATGCACAAAGCTTTCACAATTTCAGGATGAATCTTTGCACAAATCTTCTTCTTCTCAGTTCCTAGCAATCACAGTTTTAGGTCCGAGCAACGAAACCATTTGTTGGCACAGGGGCAGACCCAGGGTTCAACGCTACAACAGCACACCAACAAAACCCTAACTACCGACCCTTTCGGCAACACCTGTGAAGCAGATGAAGTATCACCCGAGGTAGAGGCAGGGGTGGTTGCAAGAATCAGGTGTCTACAACCTTAGTTGGGACACAAATCTGTGATTATAACACTTAGCAATCACCTAGCATAGATTATTCATCAATATTCAACCCTTATGATACTTCACAGATAACACAGAGCATCACAGTATGTACTTAGATCTAAGATAATTTAGCACTTAGCCACAACAAGATAGATTAGATTCGGCAAATCAAGCATTAAGAATCTTACATACCAGATTTAACATTCATTCATATCTCAGAAGCATAAAGAATAAATAGATCTATCTAAACACATCAAATCACTTAGCAAAGTAAGAGACAAACACATATGGTCGAGGCACAAAGAACAACACACAGATTTACCATGGTTCACCCCCACCCTGGGGCTACGTCCACAAAGTATTCTTCTTTATTAGCTTCAGTTAATCAGGTTATAGCACAGAGCCATCCAAATCCATCTTCGCATAGGACAGAATATTAGCACAGCTCGCTAGATCCTTCTTCCTTGCGCTAAAAACACAGAGCCTTCTACAATATCCTGCACTTAGTCTCTTACAGTATGCACAAAGCATTTACAATCATTACCAGCACTTAGCACAACTTGCAACTCTTCGATCACATAGATCTCACTCTACTACTCTTCTCCCCTCCCTACCTTTTTCACTTACTTCGCTTATACATCTATTTATACATACAACAGTGGGCCTAAGTGTGGGTAAACCCACGAGCAGACATTATCCCCAAAAACCCAAAAATGGGTCTAGCTACCACGATTTCCACTTCGCGTTGCGCTCCATCTTTGACAAGTTGTCGAAGTCACAAAAACGATCAAATATTACCAAGTGTTCCTCAAAACTTGGTCAGGGCCAACAGCATGTCATAAGAACTTTAAAGTATATCATATGGATGTTAAGTCAACATTTTATAATGGAGATATAGAGGAATATGTATATGTGGAGAAACCTAAAGTATTTTCACTGACAGATAATCATGACTATGTATGTAAGTTGAAAAAGGCATTATATGCACTAAAACAGGCACCATGAGCCTGGTATTATAGATTGGACAAATTTCTACAAGACAAAGGGTTTAAGAAAGGTATTGTTGACAGTAATCTATACATTAAGTCTGAAGGTGATGATTTATTAATTGTTTTGGTTTTTGTAGATGACATTATTTTTGGATGCACTAATAACCCTTTAGTTCAGTGCTTTGCTAATTCAATGCAGACTGAGTTTGAGATGTCCATGATAAGAGAACTGTCATATTTTCTTGGTTTATGAATCAATCAGAGTTTTGCATGGATATTTATCTCTCAAGAAAAGTATTTGAAAGAGATGTTAAAGAGGTTTCAGATGGAAGATTCTACACCTGTGAGCACACCTATGGCGATTGGTTGCAAGCTCAGTAAAGATGATATTTCACCTGATGTTGATCAAAGAACATATCAATCAATGATAGGCAGTCTTTTGTACATCACAACATCCCGTCCTAATATAATGCAATTTTTTGGAGTGGTAGGTCATTATTAGTCTACTCCTAAAAAAATTCATTTAGCAGTTGTCAAGAGGATATTCAAATATTTGAAGGGTACAATGAATTATGGTCTTTGGTATCCTAGAAATCAGAATTTTCAATTAACTGCATATTCAAGTGTTGATTGGGCAAATTGTTTGGATGAGAGAAAGAGCACCAGTGGAAGCGCATTCTTCTTAGGTGATTATTTAGTAGCATGGCTTAGTAAGAAGCAATGATATATTTCATTATCAACTATAGAGGCAGAGTACATTGATGTTGCTACCTGCTGCACTCAGATCTTATGGATGATACAAACTCTTGCAGATTTGAAGGTAACTTATACTGATCCCATTACACTTCATTGTGATAACACCAGTTCCATTAATGTCTCAAAGAATCATGTTCTCCTTTAAAAAATGAAGCATATACCAATAAAGTATCATTTTCTAAAAGAGTAGGTTACAAACAGAGTTGTTCAGCTGAATTATATTCCTTCCACAGAAAAAATTGCAGACATATTTACTAACCCCTAGCCACAAAACCATTCAAATATCTCCGTCAGAAGTTGGGTGCCATCCCTTCTCTCACCTAAGAGAGTACATCCTATCAGGGGGAGTGTGTTTTGGTTGAATATATGATACCTCTGAAAACATACTACAATAGCTCAGGGGGAGCATGTTTTCTTTGACATTGATGTCAAAGGGGGAGAAAAGGTGTGGTCTGGATGCTATAGTTGGAGGTCTAAGCAAAATAGTGCAGCATTTTAGGGTTTCCATAAATTCCAAAGGGGGAGATTGTTGGCATGTTTTTACAGTAAGAGTGTGCTTGTCATTGATGGAAAGAAGAGCAACGATGATGGTGAATAGGAAAAGCATAATCTTAGGAGAAGAAGAAAACAGTATGCATAGATCAAAGCTTAGAAGGAAAAGCATAAGATTAGGGTGAGAAGCCTCAGCAGTTGTCTGATCAAGAAATTGACCATGTTGATTGTCTTATATTATGGACGTCGGTCATATGAGTGACCATGGGCTTGACGACCATTGGAGGATCGTGACCGTCGGATCTGCAAGCCAGATCAACGACATGGATGAATTGCGGAGAGCGAAAAAAGAATTAAACAAATCGCTAGTTCTAATACCATAGTTAGTCTAGATCGTTAGATCTCATAAACCCAAATATTGATGATTGTGGTTGATCTAACAAATGATCATATTAAGTTGGATTAAGTCGAACCATTGGATGCGCAATCTCCAGATCAATGGTAGGGATAGATTGCAGATATCGAAAGGAGAATTAAATATCGTTTTATTTCCAATACCACAATTAGTCAGGACTGTCAAATCTTATAGCCTCGAAGATCGACAATTATGGTTGACTCACCAATGCACAACCTCAAATTGCAGAGTTTTGGTGACAAATTAAATCACTCTCAAGTTGTGATTCTGCAACCATCCTTGATTGTTGATCAGCTTCGAGTGTCTTCATGACCGTTGGATCATTTTTAAGTGGAAGGATAGGATAAGCTAGAAGAGCACCACCAAAGATAGATCGAGCCATCAATCTAAGAACATGATCGATGAACAACATTTGGTTCACGTCAAAATTTGTGAGGAGGTTACTGTTCGGGGAATCTCACTTCGGAAGAATTGACAACTTGAAAGTTGAATTACCTAAAGCCCTAAATCTAAAATGATTAAGGACCATCATATCTGGAGAAAATGCGATGACCGTTAGATCAGGGAGAACCACGTCAGTAAACCACATATACAAGGACATGTGGCAGACCAAGTTGGTAGACCACGTCAGGAAGGACACATGGCATAATCAAACAATGACAAGTGTCAAGTTGAATCGGCACTTCAGGTACGTGAAAATCATGAATATGAGTGACACGTGGAAGCTACTCGGCTTATGACACGTCAAAACGTGATGTAAGCAAGATACGTCACTCCCAAAGATTTACTTTGGGAGTTTCATCATCAACAAATTTCAAAAGTCCCAAAGGACGAAGGTCCAAAAATGCTCTTAGCCATCGATCTAAGGTACATTTCGAGAGTTATGACAACCGTTAGATCTAGGAGAAGTATAGATATGATCCGTTGGATCTGAGGGTCGAGGATCAACGATCATTGGATATAGATATAAATGCACAAAGGTTAATCCTTTGGATGAGCGTAGGAGAGCAGACTTGTCAAAGTCCCGAAGTCTCGAAGTAAGCAGGGACCATCCATTGTCAAGACTGACAGGTAGTGCATGATCCACAACTCTGGAGTGAATCACTTCAATATTTTTTGGTTGGAAAGGAAACCAGATTGTCGAAGACCTAAGGGATGAAGAAGATCTAGATCATCAGTTTCCAGAAGGACATGTGGAAAAAATATGTTGAGTTCAGGGAAAAACACTCCGGGAGAAAGTGAAGGAAGAAAAGTTGAGTTTTGAAATCCCCGAATACTGAAGAGCCGAAGGAGCTGAGGACCATCGATCTGTAGGAGGACACACATCAACAGATCGTGTACTCTGGCTGGAACGCTCTACGAAACATCAAGCAAGGAGATTTCTGAACCCCGAATACTCGAAGGGATTGTGACCATTTATTCGAGAGGACCATGTGTCGATAGATCTTGAATTCTGAGTGGAATCACCATGGAGAAAGAGGAGTTTGAGAATCGAGACTCCCGAAGCCCAAAAGGTGAAATTGATCTCGTCCATCAGTTTGGAGGGCCACACATCACTTGGTCGTTAAGACTTAGGAGGGCATGGATCTAGAGAAGAGGAAGGAAAGATGATAGATCAAAGTCATTGATCAAAGGAATCTATCAAAGACCATGATATCGATAATCACGCCTGATTGCGGGACTAGAAATTGCTCGTAAGTTAGTTTTCTGAAGGCGGGCCGCAATCGAAGCCACGGTTTTGGAGAAAGGACACATGGAGGCTCGAGGTAAATTGTGGGGAGAAAAGTAGTTTGATCTCAAACCACCTTTGGCCATGCCCGCATTCTCATGGTCACATGATATCATTGCCCAAGGTCACATCAGCAGAAGATAGGGGGAGGAGCTAGCACTGCTAGGATCCACATCGGAGGTTACGCATTGAAAAGTCAAAAAGCCTCTACGTGTATAATCCAAAGGTGTTGATCAAACTGAATATGATCGAAGGGTTGTTATTTTACTTCATGGTTTCTTTATTAGTTACGATTCAGTTACACTAATTGAATCATTGTTCTGGGGCATTGGAATCATGGCTCTTGAGCGTTATGAGATTCTCGACATGGGCATTGGAGATTTGGAGTGTAACGGATGATGAGAGAAGGAATAAAGGAAATATGTCATGACAGAGGTAGGTTGTTGTTTATCGGTAAAAAAATTTGTACTATATGTGATCAAGAAGACAGTAGGAACATAGTGTGAAATATGAAGAGATGAAGAACATAAGATGGACAGAGAAGAAATGGTGAAAACAACACACTATATGAAAACTTAAGCGCA
The DNA here is from genome assembly GCA_009831015.1 of Picea engelmannii. NCBI lineage: Eukaryota > Viridiplantae > Streptophyta > Pinopsida > Pinales > Pinaceae > Picea > Picea engelmannii. Next base: position 813,978 of record ML776674.1, on the reverse strand, counting down.
AGAAGATGTGAGAAGGAACACACTGATGCAGGTAGAGATGATTAGTGTAGGTTAACAGTGATGAGACTGGTAAGCCATTGATAAATACTGTATCACTGTTATAAATTTCAGAAAGAAAATATTTATATCTCAAGGTGGTAGGGTGGTGCTAGGGAGGACTCTTGTCCTCAGAGTTTCAAGTGGGTGCTTGAACACAAGGAGTTGTATCTTCCATGTGGTTGCATCTAGAAAAACCAGGTTGGTAGGGTGGTGCAAGGGAGAACTATCGTTCTCTATTGTACAGGTCATTGCATGTGTGAATGGAAGTTGGTGCTTCCATCCATATGGTGTTGGAACATTCAGGGAGTTGGTGCTTCCTTCTAGTGGGTGCTAGAGAAACCAAAGAGTTGGTTCTCTCAACAAGTTGCAGCTTGTAAAATAGAGGTGGTAGCCTCACATTGAGTTGGTGCTCAAAGATAGATGATGTATAGAACATAAAAAGACTGCCTATTATTTGAAGAAGAAGAGGTTTTCTCCCTTTATGGGTTTCCTCAGGAATATTTGTTTCTGTATACTTCATGTGCGTGATTGATGTTGAATACTCTATTTCTTACTTCCATGAATTATTGTGATCGTCATTGAGTGTTCTATAATGATTTTAAAATGGGTATTATTGTTTAAGCACAGTAACAATTGATTTACGCCCCCCCCCCTCTCATTTGTCTAACAGCACCTCCCATGGGGTATGCTTCAGGAGGTTTTGAGACACTCCCTTCCCTATTAGGAGTTTGATGCTCCTTGATCCTGGGAGCATGCTCCCAAGGTGCCCCATGAATGCTCCCTCCTCAATCCCTGCATGTTCCCTAAGTATACTTGGATGCTTCCACGCATAAGTGAAATTTACCTTCTTATTTTTTCTAATTTTTAAGTTGAGGTGGGACCTAGGGTAGGTTCAGGATTTATGTCATCAAGGAAAACTGTATACCAGTGCATATACCCATGTGAGGAGGAATATTTTTGGAGTAATGGGGAGTGATGGAAACAAGGAGGGAATTGGGATCTCAGTTTTCCATAAGATATCCAAGGAAGGGAGACAAAAATACATAAATATAGAGGAAGTTTCACAAAGAAAACATGGCAAAAAAAAAAAAAATCAATACAATGTATCATTAGATTTGGTGTAAACACATATCCATCTCCTCATGGTTTTGAAACCTCTGGATCTAGAAGAGAAATAGAAAATTTCCTTGATATTGGAGGTAGGGATGAGGTGGATGAAAAAGTGGTGTGGTTTATCTATGATTGTGGTATCCCATTCAACATGCTTCGCTCCCCCTATTGGCATGATTTGGTTAAGGCCATCAATTAATCTCCCAAAGGATATAAGATCCCTAGCCATGAGAAATATAGAACTATGTTACTAGACAGGGAAAGAGAAAAAATTCAAAGAGCTCTGAGACGGTTTACAAATGAGTGGGGGGAATTTGGGGTATCCATTGCATCCAACGATTGGAAAAATGTTAGAAGCCAAAATTTGATAAATATTCTTAGTGTTTCTACTACTGGTGCAATGTTTCTTGCAACACATTACTCCTCCTCAATCATTGCATATACTCAAAACATTTCAGAGATCCTATTGCAAACCGTTAATGATGTTGGTGCTTATAATGTGATTTAAGTAATCATTGATAATGCAACAAATTGTAAGGGGGCAGGTAAAATCATTGAGGGAGTTCATCCACACATATTTTGGTTCTGGTGTTTGGTGCACACCTTGAACCTTTTGATGCATGATATTGTCAAGAATAAATAATTTGGATGTATTAATGACTTGTACAACAAAGGGAAGAAACTCATAAAAATTGTCATTGGGTATACAAGTGTCAATTATTTTTATGGCACTCACTCTAGGTCACAACTACTTAAGATTGCAAAAACTATATTTGTTAGCTATTTCCTCACATTTAGGTGCCTATTGAAGGTGAGACAAGCTTGGGGTGCTATGGTAATGAGTGATTCATGGGATGAATTGAAAACTAATAGAGATGGTGCTAATGCAGTGAAGGAGACTATTCATGATAGTCATTTTTGGTCACAGCTTTGGTATGTTTTGCAATTCACCAATACAATATATAACATGATTAGGTTTGTAGATTCAAATTGACCAATCATTCGGGAGGTGTATGAGAAAATGGATATCATGCTAGGGTAGATTAAATACATTGTTCAACCTAGAGATGATAACTTGTATAATCACATTCGTGTAGAGGTGGAAAATGGTGGGAAATGATAAATATTCTACTACATGTCTTAGCATATGTGCTTACACATATATTCTATCATGTATCATGGATTTCATCACCAACACTTGTTGGTGGGTCCAAGAAAAAACCACACCAAGATCCAAAGGTTCAAGCTATTTATATGAAAGAATTAAAAAAATTGGTGACTAATGAGTAGAAATGTTACATCATACGGAGACAATTGAGCCACTACATCCTTAGAAATAGTTCCTTAGGACCAACCATGCAATTATATATCAAGGGAAATTGACTTCTCTCAAGTGGTGGAACATGCATGGAGATGTTACCCCGCATCTATAGATTTTGAAAACATGGGTGCTTTCACAAGTGGTGAACACTTCTTCTGTAGAGAAGTGTTGGAGAACCTACAATTGCATCCATATCATCAAAAGAAACAAGTTGAATGTAAACTGGTCATAAATCTTGGTTTATCTTCATCAAAATTTTCAATTAATGTCCCATTATTGTCAGGAGGCAAAGACGGATAAAACTTGAAGAGTTGGGACAACAATCCGAAGGAGGATAATTTTGAGGATGGAGTATTGGTTTTAGATAAATTGGAGAATTCTCTTATGGATGATGATGATCATGTTGATATGCCACCCCATCCACTGCCACGATCCCCATGTCCAATATTCTAGCTACAAAACTAGGGGATTTATCTTCAATTCCACAACCACCTACATTTTCTTCTACATAGTTTCATCCAACTCCAACTCCACTACCACCACATGGAGGACCACGCAATAGTCATGGTGCTGGAAAGAGGAAAGAATAGTACATAGAATCATAGATATTACAATAAGTGTTTCTTATTTTTCACTACTTTATATGTCATAGATGATAGATTCATAGTATTTGGTAACTATATTAATTTATTGTTTTGGACCTTTTGGTATTCATACTTTGATATCCAAATGGCCTATTTTGGATAACCTATTTTATTCCATAAGTTAATGTTCTGCTTTCTATTATATGGCATAAAAATGTGTATGTTTGTTTGTAATTGATAGAATCTAGATGGTTGATGCTCAAGTGATTAATCATTGATGTACTATTTAGTGTGGATGTCATTTCTATTTTCATTAATGTACAAATATGCATCATATATTCTACAACTAATTTGGCATTCTGCATGTTTTTTTAAATACAAATGCAATATATATATATATATATATATATATATATATATATATATATATATATATATATATATATAACAAACACTCCCAAGGATTTTTGGAAAATGACACTCTCGTTCCACTTCACGCTCTAGAAACCTTGATGCCAATACAATATCAGTGCTAACCCTAAATGCAAGGCTTATATAATAGACAAATGAAATGAAAATATGTTCCAATCTTTATTTATTTTATTTTTTTTGTAATCCATTCTACATGAAGCAAATGGATGAACCATCCTATTATATATGAAATGCATGGCTCAAAACAAGGTTGTTGAGCCAAATCTCATGAAATGAAAGGCTCAAAAGGAATGTAGGAGATAAATACCATCAAAATCCTAACATAAAATCTAACTATGATCCTACTCTATTTTATTTATAGATCTTAGTCATCTTCTAATCTACCTATATGACACTAAACATTTGCAAAGTACAATTTGACAACTTGCCATTTTATCAGCAAAGGTAGTTTTTCTCCATCATGATGACTAAGGTAGAATGAGTTCAAACAAACAATATATTTAATCATTTAAGGGCCCAACCATAAGATGTCAAATTACTCATATTTCATGGGTTTCTCATCTCTCGTGTTCCACGTGACAAAATATCCTTTTTTCAAATCCCTTAGATGATCCTTCCTATCAAATGTCCCCTTTATTCTCTTCCAGCTCTATACAAGGCTATTAAAATCCCTCCTCTTCTCATCAATATATATCAATTGGTTCACTATGTCCTATACTACCTCCTCATTTGAAGTGAAATGCTACAAAAATTGATATACTAGGATTTTCAAGTGAATGGGCAAAGTGACCTCCATCCTATATGCCAATTGAAATGGGTTCTTTCCTATACCTTATTTACTTGTAATCCTAATAACCCATAAAGAATAGTTCAACTTTTATCCCAACTTAATTTTTTTTATCCCACAATATTTCTAATGATAATCATGATATTTTTATTGCTTAACTATGTCAAACCATTACTTTCATGGCCCTACAGTCCACCCAAGATTTCACCCAGCCCCTGAGGGTCATGCGGTACCACGACGTTTCATTTCGACAGTTGCTGGAGCAGGAAATTTTGGGAGTTAAGCACAGTAAGAGAGGTAGAGTGGGACAAAGGGAACAACGTGCACCATAAAAGAATAAATACCAACACGAAAAAGGGAAAAGGAAGTAGTGCACGACAGGATTTGTGGAAATCTAGCGCATATGTGGACAAACCTAGCCATGTTAGGGTTAGGATTTTGGAATGTATTATAACGACTATTAGCCCATTTTGTAGTATAAATAAGATGTATAAGGTAGATTGAAGTATATTTTGAGGAGAGATCAGATGTATCTTGGCATGAGCTACCTTAGAGCTTGTGTACGATGGGTCAATTTTGGAGAGTCCTTTTTGAGTTTTGAGTCTTTGTATTATTGAAATTTGTGGAGCTCAGATGGAGTTGATGTAACTAAGGGTCAGGTCACAAGTTGTGGAGCTTGGTGTGACACTGGTCAGCCTCACCACTATTCACATATCCCATGATGTAATGCATGCAATGCTATTTTTTATGAAGAATAAGAATTAAGAAGAAGATCTTTATGGGCGTATCCCTAGGGGGGGTGAACCATGGTAAAACCTTGTGTTGCAATATGTTTGGATGTTTTTTTTATTTCTGCAATTATGGTTGAATGGTTAGATGATGATCCAGGTGGATATCGGTGGCCATGCACCTAGTCCAACTAGCTCAAAACAATATTTTAGCAATTTACTATTTTACCAGTTTTTTGGGTCCCAAACTTTCGGGGCCATTTTGAGGGCCTAAACATCATTTTTTCACGATCGAAAACCATAAAATTCGTTGATGGATTTGACTAAGCCCCCAAAATGAATTTCCTCGTCAACACTTTTCCAATTATCTATTGTGCGCCCCAAACGGAGAACGTATGCAAAAGTTACGACACTAGGAAGTTGATGTACTAACTTACCCCAACGGGGCCCACATGACTTTCGGTGCTTTATCTCCTAGGGTTATGTTTTTGGATGTCTAGGGTTTTGGAATTCATGTTTATTGTAAAAACTTCTTCATATCCTCATTGTACTCATCTTATTGCAAATGAGCGTAGTCATCACATCTCTTCTTAGAGATAAGCTGCCACCATTCTAGCAAGCTTGTTTTAGTTTGAATTTTACATTTTTTAGTATATTTATTATATAATAGAAGTCAAGTTTTACTGTATATCTATTATTGTTCACCGTTTCTTTGTTTTCATATTATAATTTTTTTTTTCATTTTGTTCTGCTCGTAAATCTGGATCAGTTGTATCAAAGTGGTATGTTCCTTGTCATTTTTTTAATGCATGTCCCCAACGCGGTCAAGGTATAGAGAGTTGGGTCTCGAGCTTGTTTCTCTTGAGTACAACTTCTCTCGCTTTCTCGATAAATCACCCATGGTGAGAGAAAATAAAGACGACAGGATAGGAGATCCTTTCAAAATGTTTCTCATTGAGCGACGGAGGAACGATATGATCGATAGTTTTTCACAAATCCTTCGATGGTTGTCGACAAGTGACACATCCACCTCAAGCTGAGGTGCTGTCCCCTTCAAGGCATAGATCAATTTTTATATTCCTACATTTGAAGGTCAAATAGATGCAGATTTCGTAGATAAATGGTCAAACCTTCTAGAAGGGTTTTTTTTTGTCCACAACTTTTTTGATAGAGAAAATATTACATTTGTGTTCCTCAAGGTCGTCCCCCATGTCAAATATTGGTGGGAGGCTTTTTTTTATCAAAAGGAAATAGAGGGATCCACATTATTTGTAGTTTCACACACTTTGAGTTCGTTCAGGGATGTTAATAAGGAACAATACTACCCTGTTGAAATTTATGATGACTTGTATACAAGATGGACCACAATGAGGTAGGAAAGAGACCAAACAGTACCAGAGTTCACTAATGTATTCCATACCTTGCGCACCAAGATGGGTATCAAATATTTTGAGTGAAATCTGGTGCTCAAGTACTGTGACAGTCTTCATAGATACATCCATATAGAAATTGAGTTTTTGGATATATCATCCTTGGGAGTAGCCTATCGATATGTCATCAAAATTGAGCAGAAGCTTAAACAAAAGACGTGATAGTTTGGGTTTGGGAACCCCTCACGACAGAAGCAGATAAAGGGAAGCCCCAACTCAAAGAACAAAGTACAGAGAAAATATGGGAAACCTCAGGACAACCAGTCCAAGCTGAAAGAAAAGAAGGAAAATGGGAATATGAAGAAAGATATCGGGAAGTGGTGCAACTTCCATAAGATCCCCTAGCATAACACTGTTTATTTCCACTCAAAATAGTCATTGGTGGCTGAGGTAAAATCCTCCAAATCATATGTGAGTTCTAACTTTGAATAAGAACCAGAAAAGGGGAGATGTGTTGGCAAATATTTAATAGACAGAGCATGCTTGTATGCTTGTCATTGATGGCAAGTACAACAATGAAGATGGGAATTATGAGAAGACGTTGCAGAGAAGATTCAAATAAGCTCAGAAGAGATAGTGCAGAGGATTGTTGGCAGATCATCGATGGAAAAATAAGAGTAAGCGGAACAAAGTAAGCTCGAGAGGAGAAGCAACATTTATGATCGTTGGATCCCATTTTAATTCTCGAAAGAAGGAGGATAGTCAGATCTGATTATAGACAAGAAGAATGCGCAGAAGAGGAGGACAGATCTCAGGCGTCAGATCTGAGCATAAGTTCCAACCATCGTTGGATCGGGGAGAACCTATACGTTCATTAAAGTGCAAGGAGAAGAGGGCTCACAAAATCTTGAAAGAAGGAGGACCGTCCATATTCAGGCAGGACATGTGGCGAAAGAACATCATGTCGCTGACTGGAAAGTCAAAGGAACGGGGTTCCCTAACCTCTTGAATCCGTGATATGAAAAATCAAAAAACTATCTTAGCCGTCAGATCGAGGTTTGTTCTGGACTGTTGATCCAGCTCCATCTCGGAGTCTCGCCTATCATGACTTGGAGTGACGAGAACCTCCATCTAAGGAACAACAAGATGTGAGATCATGAAAATATCAGGACCGTTGGATCACCAAGAACATGGACCGTTGATCTGAGCTCCATCTTGGAGCTTCACCTATCGCGACTTGGAGAGGCAAGAAACATAACCACCGAAATCACGATTTAATCATAGACGTTAGATCAAGGTGTGATCTGGACAGTTGATCTGACTCCATTTCGGAGTTTTGCGAATCGCGACTTGGAGAGGCAAGAAACATAACCACAAGAACACTGAAATTACGATATGCGAAATCAAAATATGATCTGAGCCATTGAATTAAGATTATATCTAGACCGTCGAATCATAGGACAAGTCATTGACTTGGAGTCAACGGAGCATGGTGTGGAAACTCGCAAGATGCGAGATTGCGATAAGATCTGGACCGTTGGATCTATGGATATTTCAACCGTCGATCAGACTCAATGAATTTTATAAACTCATGAAATATGAAGCGCCTTTTGGCATAGCCTATGGTCACCGTCGGTGGTCACAAGAAGGGAAGGAGTCAGTTCAGATAAGCTCCATTTCGAGGTTTCAGGGATCGTGACTTGGAGAGTCGAGATGCCTCATCTCTAGATTCATGAAATGTGAATTCGTGAAAAGCACTTTATGCATAAGTGCTTGTTCATGGCCATGGTCATACAGAGGAAGGAGCTAGCACAGAAAAGATCTGTATCGGAGTTTCAGAGATTGCGACATGAAGTGTCGAGACACTTGGCCACAGGAATGCCAAAATGTCGAAACCTATTTTAAAGGAAAGATTAATAAAGTTCATCCAACGGTGCAGATAAACATGAATATGATCAGAGGGCTACTGTTCTCTATCACAGTTAATTCATCAGTTACAAATCAGTTAGCAAAACTGATTCATGATTCCTGATCGGTTGGCGTTTCAGTTGCTTAGACGGTTTTTCTTTTTCCTCTGAATATTCGAAGTGTAACTGATGTTGGTGTGGTGCATAAAAGAAAAAGAAACATACTATGCGTGGTTGGTTGTTCTGGACGAAAAATGAATTAAACTATAAGAAAGGGAAAATCAAAGGATGCACAGTGTGAGACTGAAAATATGCACATTGTGAGATAAAACTCAGAGAAGAGGAACATATGAGGAAAAGACTTCAAGCAGAGAAAAATGACAGAACAAGTTGAAGCAGAGCAAAATTGCAGAATAGACAAAGGAAGAGAAGAATTGCAGAACAGTTAGAAGAAGACCAGATTTACAGAACAGAGAAGAAGTGGTAAGAATCGATTTATTTGTGTAGTTGGTTGTTTAATTATTCATTTATATTCCAGGGTGTTTGGTAGGTGCTAGGGAGGACTGTTTTCCTCATAGGTTCAAGTGTGAGCTTGAACATAGGGAGTTGTAGCTTCCATCTAGTTGCAGCCAGAGAAACCAGGGTGGCGGGGTGGTGCAAGGGAGAACAAGTGTTCTCTGTTATACAGGTTGGAGCCTATGTAACTGGAACTTGTTGCTTCCATCCAGTTGGTGTTGGAACATTAGGGGAGTTGGTGCTTTCTTCTAGTGGGTACTAGAGAAACAAGAGAGTTGGTGCTCTCAAACAAGTTGCAGCTTGTAAAATAGAGGTAGCAGCCTCACATTGAGTTGGTGCTCAATTATAGATGATGTACAGAACTTAAAAGACTACCTATCATTTCAAAGAAGAAGAGGTTTTCTCCCTTTATGGGTTTCCTCATGAAAATCTTTCTCTTTGTATACCTTATGTGTGATTGATGCTCATTACTTTTATTGTCCATATGTTGTATAATGTTGATTATAACTTGAAGAAAGATTAATAATGTATTAATAGACTTAAAATTGTTTAAGCATAATAACAACTAATTCACCCCCCC
>ML776674.1:782044-803799 GCA_009831015.1 Picea engelmannii | reverse complement strand
GAATTAAGAACAGAAAGCAAAAACAATTGTTGATACAATTTGAGAAAGATAGTAAACAGCTTGATGAAGACTTTGGCCTACTAAAAGTGAAATTAGAAGAGGCAAAGAAAATAGAAGACATACTAAAAAACAGTTGTCAGAGAAGAAATCCAGTTGTGAAGCCTTAGAATAAGAGATAGTAAAAAAAATAAACGAAATGGAGAAGTTTAAGGGATTGTATCATCAAAATCTGCCAAGTATTAAAGCCTCAGAAGGATTAACCTCCATTATAAATCAGCAAAGAAATTCAAAATTGAAAGTTGGATTGGGATATGAAGAAGGATCAAGTAGTGATCATCCAAGTAATACAAAAGTTATCAAGTTTGTCAAATCCTCAAACATTGACAACAGTCACTTTGCAGAAACAAAGAAGGAAAATCAGCCACCAAGAAGGAATGAAAGAAAAAGCACCACAACCAAATTTGTAGATCAGAAAGATTATCGGCATGAAAGAAATAGACCTCCTCAAAGAAGACAGATTTTTTCAAGGTACAAAGATTTTTTCTATGGTTATTGTTTTTTCTTCTCTAATTTTGGTCACAAAGCTATAAAATTTTCTTTAAGATTTAGATATGGACAATCAAGATATTCAATGAATAACTATCTTCCACAACAAATATTGAGACAGCCAAACAACAAACAATCACAGACTATAAATCATGTGATGACTGGGAGAAGGACACAGGTGAAACGAAACAACAATTATAAGCATAAAAATTGTTATGATCTATTATTCAGTGAACTAGAATGTTACAACTACCATAATTATGGACATAAAGCTGCAGATTGTCACTTAAAGAATTTCAAGTCAGATTTGATCCCCACTACTGAAAATGTCAAATTTGGGAAGAAGAAAGTAGATGACAAGTGTGGACTAGTGCTATCAGCCCAAAGAAAAAAGAATCCCTGGTATATTGACAGTGGATGCTCCAAACACATGACTGGAGACAAAAGTAATTTTCTAACTCTAAGTGATAGCAAATCAGGGAATGTAACTTTTGGAAATGATGCACCAGGAAAGATAAAAGGTAAAGGAATTGTAAGTTTGAGTAATGGAAAAAGGAAAGCTCAAGATGTGTTTTTTGTAGAAGGCTTGAAACATAATCTGCTTAGTGTCAGTCAAGTCTGTGATCGAGGGTGTGAAGTTGTTTTTACCTCTAAAGACTATAGAATAAAATATGTGGATTCAGGACAGCTAGTTGCAAAAGGTATAAGAACAGAAAACAATGTCTATGTATTAAAAGAAGAAAAAGAAGAATGCCACTTAAGAAAATATGATGAAAGTTGGTTGTGGCATAGGAGACTTGGTCACCTAAATTTTGATCACATAATCAAACTCAGAAACAATGGGGCAATAAAATATCTTCTGAAGATATCAAAGCCATATGACTATGTTTGTAAACCCTGTCAGATAGGAAAACTTACTCGCACTCAGTTCAAATCTAAAAACTTTCCTTCAACAGAAAAACCTCTCCAATTAGTACATATGGATCTATGTGGACCATCAAGGAAATAAGGTACAAGAAAAGAAAATTACTTTATGTTGATTATTGATGACTATTCTAAACTAACTTGGGTTGCCTTTTTGAAAGAAAAATCTGAAGCATTTGAAAAATTCAAAGTGTTTAAGGCTTTGACTGAGAATCAAATAGGAAAAAGATTAAAGACAGTAAGGTTTGATAGAGGAGGAGAGTTTAGTTCAGGGAACTTCAAAGAGTTCTGTGATAAACATGGGATCAAAAGAGAGTACACAATTCCAAGGACTCCATGACAAAATGGAGTTGTTGAGAGGCAGAATAGGTCAGTACAGCAAATGGCAAGATCAATGATGAATGAAAGGAACATACCTCAGACATATTGGGTGGAAGAAATTCATACAGCTATTCATATCCTTAACAAATCTCATCTCAGGCCACACAGTGACAAGACTCCTTATGAACTATGGTTTGTAAGACCTGTTTCAATCAAGCATTTTAAAGTCTTTGGGAGTAAATGTTATATCAAGAACAATGATGAAAATATTGGCAAATATGATGACATGGATGATGAAGGTATCTTCTTGGGTTATACTACAAATAGTAAAGGGTATAGATGCTACAATAAGAGACTGCATAAACTAGTTGATTGTATAGACATAAAAGTTGATGAAGAAATCCTGGTCAAGAATGTAAGCAGTGTTGAACCAAGAACAAAAGATATAGTTGAAGATGAAGATGAACAGGTCCAAGGATCAGAAAAGGAAGAATCTGAATCAGATGAAGATACGAATACTCAGACTAACACAAATCAGCAGAAAGAAGCAAAATCACCTCTCATAATTATTAGAAAGAATCATCCTGAAAATAAGATAATTGGAGATATAAATAAAGGAGTTCAGACAAGAAGGAAATTGATTAAAGACTCAGAACAATATCATGTTGCCTTTTTATCTATGACTGAACCTAGAAATTTTGAGGAAGCTAGCCAGGATGATGATTGGATTAGAGGAATGAATGAAGAGCTTGATCAAATTGAAAAGAACAATACTTGGGAACTTGTCCCTAGACCTGAAGATAAGAATGTAATAGGTTCCATATGGGTGTTCAAGAATAAAATGAATGAAAAAGGGCGAGTTGTTAGAAATAAAGCCAGACTGGTCTGTAAAGGGTATGCACAAGTTGAAGGTCAGGACTTTGATGAAACATTTGCACCAGTGACAAGATTGGAAGCCATCAGAATGTTTCTTGCCTATTCATGTCATAAAAAATTTAAAGTTTATCAGATGGATGTTAAGTCAACATTTCTTAATGGAGATCTAGAGGAAGAAGTATATATGGAGCAACCTGAAGGATTCTCATTGACAGATAATCCTAATTATGTTTGTAAGCTTAAGAAGGCCTTATATGGATTGAAACAAGCACCACAATCTCGGTATTATAGATTGGACAATTTTTTACAAGACAAAGGGTTCAAGAAAGGTACTATTGACAACAATCTCTACATTAAGTATGAAGGTGATAATTTACTAGTTGTTTTGGTTTATGTAGATGATATTATTTTTGGTTGTACTAATGAATCATCTGTCCAATGGTTTTCTAACTCTATGCAAACAGAGTTTGAGATGTCCATGATAGGAGAACTATCATATTTTCTTGTCTTACAAGTAAAACAGAGTTTTGCAGGAATATTTATCTCTCAAGAAAAATATTTGAAAGAGATGTTAAAGAAATTTCAGATGGAAGATTCCTCTCCTGTTAGTACACCTATGGTGGTTGGTTGCAAGTTGAGTAAAGATGATATCTCACCTGATGTTGATCAAAGGTCATATCGCTCTATGACAGGAAGTCTTTTGTATATCACAGCATCACAACCTGATATAATGCAAGTTGTTGGAATGGTAGGTCGTTATCAGTCAGCACCTAAACAAATTCATTTGGTAGATGTCACAAGGATATTCAAATACTTGAAGGGAACAATGAATTATGGTCTGTGGTATCCCAGAAATCAGAATTTTCAGTTAACTGCTTATTCAAATGCAGATTGGGCAAACTGTGTTGATGAGAGAAAAAGAACCAATGGAGGAGCATTCTTTCTGGGTGACTCATTAGTAGCATGGCTTAGTAAAAAGCAAGGATCCATTTTATTATCAACTATAGAGGCATAATACATTGCTGCTACTACTTGTTTCACACAAATTTTATGGATGATACAAACTCTTGCAGATTTGAAGGTAACTTACACTGATCCCATTCCAATTCACTGTGATAACACCATTGCCATTAGTGTCTCCAAGAATCCTATTCTTCATTCCAAGACTAAGCATATTCCAATAAAGTACCATTTTCTCAGAGAACATGTTACAAACAGAATTGTTCAGCTGAATTATATACCTTCTACAGAACCAATTATAGATATATTTACAAAACCATTAGCAGCAACCCCTTTTGCATATCTTCATCAAAAGTTGGGGATTATAATTTCTTTTGTCTAATTGGTTCACCTGGTCAGGGGGAATACTTACTGTATATCTAGTGTGTTTCTAAGATGCTTCTAGTTGACAAGGGGAGTATGTACTGCAATAGCTCAGAGGGAGCGTGTTTTTTCTTTGACATTGATGTCAAAGGGGGAGAAAGTGTGGTAATTTATTTCAGGATGTGATTTCAAGGATTCTACAGAAAAGTTATAGTGGTTGCCATCAATGCCAAAGGGGGAGAATGTTGGAAAATATTTAACAGATAGCGCATGCTTGTATGCTTTTCATTGATGGAAAGTACAACAATGAAGATGGGCATTGTGAGAAGACGTTGCAGAGAAGATTTGAATAAGCTCAGAAGAGATAGTGTAGAGGATTGTTGGTAGATCATCGATGGAAAAATCAGAGTAAGTAGAACAAAGTAAGCTTGAGAGGAGAAGCAGCATTTATGATCATTGGATCCCATTTTAATTCCCGAAATAAGGAGGACCATCAGATCTGATTGTAGACAAGAAGAACGCACAGAAGAGGAGGACAGATCTCAGGCATCAGATCTGAGCATAATTTTCGACCATCATTGGATCAAGGAGAACCTGCACATTCATTAAAGTGCAAGGAGAAGCGAGCTCACAAAATCTCGAAAGAAGGAGTACCATCCATCTTCAGGCAAGACACGTGGCGAAAGAACATCATGTCCCTAACTGGAAAGTCAAAGGAGCAGTGTTCCCTAACCTCTTGAATTTGCAATATGCGAAATCGCGAAACTATCTTAGCCATCAAATCAAGGTTTGTTCTAGACTTTTGATCCAGCTCCATCTCGGAGTCTCACCTATCGCGAATTGGAGTGACGAGAACCTCCATCTAAGGAACAGTGAGATGCAAGATCGCAAAAAGATCAGGACCGTCGGATCACCAAGAACATGGACCGTTGATCTGAGCTCCATCTCAAAGCTTCGTCTATCATCGCTCTCTGCTAGAAAATGAGGAGATCAAGTATCAGATCCAAGAACTGATCCACAAGGGGAAAATCTGACACAACTCATCACCTTGTAGAAGCCCAATCGTGTTGGTGTAGAAGAAAGACGGGACCTGGTGAATATACATTGATTAGAGATCCCTAAATAAAATCATAGTCAAGAATCAGTACCTGATTCCCTGAATCAACGATCTCCTTGATCAGCTTAAGGGGGGAAAATACTTGAATAAGATTGATTTTAAGTCTGGATACCATCAATTCCCAATAGAGAAGAAATATGTATGGAAAAATTCCTTCAATTCAAAAGAATATTTATTTGAATGGTTGGTCATGCCCTTTGGTTTGACAAATTCCCCAAAAACTTTCATGAGGATGATGGATGATATATTGCAGATTTTCACTAATTCTTTTGTGGTAGTGTATCCAGATGACATAATCATCTACAACAAAACTTGGGAAGAACACTTACATCATATTCAACAGGTTCTTCACACTCTACGACAGCATAAGCTATATTCCAACTTGGAAAAATGATCCTTCAGCATGGACAGGGTCTAGTACCTAGGATACATTGTTGATTTGCATATGATCCATCCAAGATCAAATTCATTCATGATTGGCCAACCCCAACCATGCTCACTAAGTTTCAAAGCTTCTTAGGCCTTACCAATTTCTATCACAGGTTCGTGTTGGGATTCTCCCCTATTGCATGGGCCCTAAACCAAATAACCAGAGGTGGTGGTAAGGAAAAATTTGTTTGAGGCCTATCCCAATAGAAATAATTCAATGATTTGAAGAAAAACTTGTGCTCAACCCCAGTGCTTTCATTACCTGGCCTGCAACATCCCTTTGAGATCGAGACATATGCTTCAGACTATGTTGTGGGCATATTCCTCGCTCATCATGGCCACCCTGTGGCGTATCATAATGAGACACTATCAAATGTCATTTTTAAGTACCCTACTTATGACAAAGAAATGTACTCCATTGTGCAAGATTACTACCAATGGAGGCATTACATTCTCGATAAGGAGACATTCATCCACACTGATCATAAGCCACTGCAAGTCATGCAGACACACGGAAAATTGTAGAATGGCCACCATCATAAGTGGTCCATATATTTAAGTATTTCCCACTCAAAATCAAGTATAAAACAAGAAGTACCAACTGAGTCATTGATTTCCTTAGTCAGCCTCCAGTCGCGACACTTACCACAGTGCTAGACTCTTGCAACCATTAGACCTCTAGATGGCCCCACCTCTATGAGATAGATCCTGACTTTTCCAACACCTACTAGATGTTGGGCACAAACATAACTACCACTAATTTCCATCTTCAAGATGGGTTGATGTGCCATCTGGTCCACCTGTGTGTTCCATCAACTAAGCGAGCGAAGATGATTTGGGAATCCCACTATAGTCTGGTGGCCAAACACTTCAACATAGAAATACAATGATAGTACTATAGTGACATTTCTACTGGCCAAAACTTCGACATGATTTCAGCAAGTATATCTATTCCTGCAATGCTTGTGATATTACCAAACATGCTACTAAGAAACAAGGCATGTACACTCCTCTGCCTACTCCTGACAGACCCTAGGAATCCATCTCAATGGATTACATCTCAGGCCTTCCATCCAACAAGTGGGGAAATGACTATGTCTTTTTGGTTGTTGATCACTTTTCCAAAATGGTGATTATGGCCGCCTGCAAGAAAAGAATCACAGCGGAGGCCACTGCCAAGATATTCTTTACACAAGTTTGGGTACACATTGGGATCCCAAAAACCATTATCTCACATTGGGATAGTCAGTTCTTCAACACATTCTATTCGAGCCTCTGATCACTTTTGGACACCAATATCACCAATTCCACTACCTTCTACCCCTAGATAGATGGCCAAACCGAGGTTTTCAACTGGATGATCATGCACATCCTGCACATGTACAATTCCAAGAACCCCTACACCTGGGATGAGATTCTTCCCTATGTTCAACACAGCTACAAACGATCCATACATAGCTCAACTGGCCACATCTCCTTTCAGGTGGAGTTGGGATTTCAACCATTGGGTCCCATGGATGTTGCAATACCCCTTGAGGCCACCCAGGTAGACTCATTGCATGCTACAACTGAAGCAGACAAAGCCACCTGGTTCATGAGAAGATCTAGTACATCTACCAATGAGTTCAGGATATTTTACAGAAGTCCAATGCCAAGTACAAGTAGTGCCATGATCAACACCAAGTGCCACACTAGTTCCAGGTGGGAGACAAATTTTACTTGCACTTGTAGAAAGAACGCCTGACAGGACCTCATCGGAAGCTTTATCCACTCTCATATGGACCATACACCATCACCAAGGTTGTGGGTGATAATTGTTTTGAGATCAACTTTCCCCCCTTCCTTGGCTTGCACCCAGTGTTCAATGTGGACCTCCTTCAACCCTATTTTCCACCATTATTGGAAACCTCGGAGATAGCAAAACAGTTGAAACCAATAGATATCAACCCTGACTACATGGAACAGGAATCCACTAATCCTATCATGGACACATGGGTCAAGGGAACTCTACAGTAGAGGATCTAGATTTATCGGGTTGTCAAAGCAAGGCAACTCCTACACCAAGGCAAGTGGCTCACTTGGGGCCAAATTCAACAGAAATTTCCTCATATGATGGGGGAAATCAATGAAATGGAGACCATTGCTTACTAAGGGGGGAGAATTTATCTAGGAGGATATCATTGGCCACCCGACTAGTCCAACTGGCTCAAAACAATCTTTTGGCAATTTACTATTTTTAGCAGTTTTTCGGGTCCCGAACTTCCAGGGCCATTTTGAGGGCCTAAACATAACTTTTCATGATAAGACACCTCAATGATAGATTGAGGCTCTTATTGATCCCCCAAAATTAATATCCTCATCAATACCTTTCCAATAAGCTATCATTTTCCCTAAATTATTATTGTATTCAAAAGTTACAACCTCGAGAAGTTGATGTACAAACTTACCCTAACAGGGCCCACATGACTTTTGGCGCTTCATCTCCTAGGGTTAGGTTTTTGGATGTGTATGGTTTTGGAATTCATGTTTATTGTAAAAAATCCTTCAGAGCCTCATTGTACTCATCTTATTTTGAATGAGCGTATCCATCACATCACTTCTCATAGATAAGTTGTCACCATTCTAGCAAGCTTGTTTCAATCTGCATTTTACAGTTTTCAGCATATTTCTTATTTAATAGAATTCAAGTTTTATTGTATATTTGTTATTGTTCATTGTGTCTCCAGTCCATATTATAAATATGTGTTTTTATTTCATTCCGCTCATAAATCCACATTAGATGAATACATGTGTTAGGGTTTACTTACAAAGTGTACTAGAATATGTATGTATAATTAATATTATGAATGAATGAAATAGTAGATCTGGTGAATGGTATGATAGAATGCATGTTAAAGTAGAACAGTAGTAAGAAGAACAACCCCAATCCCTTCCCTTAATGTAGACATCTTCATCATGTAGACGTCTTCATCATGTAGACATCTTCATTACTGTAGACATCTTCATCATGTAGTCACCCATAACCATCTCAGGTGAGACTGCATTGTACACTATGTGTGCAGTGTATCCTTTTAGTTTACCAAAAGGGCCAATGGTGAAATGGGTTTTGTTGGAGAACTAAGGTAGAACCCGGGTCAGCCCATACATCCAACAAATGGTTCTATTGTCTGATGGAACTCAGAAGGAAAACTTGGAAGGGGTTTGGTGAAGAATATGCAGTCGTAGAAAGGTATGTTCAATCCATGGAATCCTACGAAGCAAGACATTGAAAGATGGTTGGAGACAAAGCTGCTAGAGTTCACGCAGGAAGACAATAAGGGTTCCAGGTATACACCATGCTAGTACCTATAGAGGTATGTGTTTACTGATTTGCATGAAGCATATTTATGTTATTTTCCAGAGTTATTACAGGAGTGGATATTGAGGTTGAAAGATACCCATCTGAATAATCGTATCAGGCCAGTAGAGTGGACTGCTGAAAATATTGTGTGATTGGAAAGGGTTAATAAAAAAATTCACGCGTGCAGTGGATTTTTGGTTAGTCAGTATTATTGTGGGGTTTATCACTGAGTTTGCAGTAGATACAACGAATTCATATATTGTTGCAAACAAGTATTTCTTGAAGGGACAAAGAGGGAGGTATATTATGTCTTTTTAAAAATCAATCAAGATCTTATTACATGATAAAGGCATGATGACCATGGAATTAGACAGATAGATCAATCTACGCACATGGGGGATTTGGGGGAATTACTAAGGAAGATATCAGAAATGGAGAAGGCTCTGGAGGGTAGCCAGAAGAAGGAAGAAATGGACCCCATCATGATGGATGATGAACAGACCTATGAAATCATAAGGAAAGCAAGTGTGACGTGCAGTGGATGACCCTACCAATATAGGATGAATAACAAGAAGAGGGAAGTAGTCGAGCGAGAGGGATTGGACAGTGATGAGGAAGAGGTAGAGGATCTCCACGCCATGGGGAAAATTGAGGATATATTTCACGCCACATATGATAGGAAAAGAAGAGGTCATGGGTCTGTTGCAGAATAAGGTTCTCCATTATAGATCCAAATTAGTGTCGAACCCACAACCCCATGTGAGACTAACACATCCAAAGAAAAAAAACTAGTAAACCAACAAGTGATTAGTGGTAGAAGAAATTTTACAAGATGTAGGTCTAGTACCAGAAGTGCAAGTTTAGCAAGTAGAATTCAAGTATCTACACCATGTGGAGGTGGTAGTTCATAAAATTTCACAATGGCGTGATAAGATCCAACTATTAGGTTACCAAAATTCTGAGGGGATGGGTTAGATGATCCAGAAAATCATTTGTTTATCTATGAGAAAATATGGGTAGCAAAGAAGATTACATATGAAGATACAAAGGTGGCATGGTTGGAAATCACATTTAGAGACAGCGCATTAGACTAGTACATGGGTCTCACAAAAAATAATCCAATAGGAATGCCTACAACTGTAGCAGAGGTGAAGAGGAAATTAATCAATGAATTTCATAAACCAAGATCAAAAGACCATTTTATGAATGAAATGATATATATTACGCAGAAACTAGGAGAATTAGTATGGGAAGTGGACCAGAAGTTCAAGAGGATAAAAGGTAAGTTAAAGTACACTACTACTGAGACACAACATAGACATTTTTTTGTTAATTCTCTATTGCCACACTTGAAGTATCCTTTGAAACAACAGAAATTCTAGAGCCAAGATGAGACTCTGCAAGCAACATTGCAGCTAAAGGAAAACTAGTACAAGCATACAAATCCAATTTTGGAAGAGTTGAAGCAATATTTGAAGAACTTAACATTCTAGTTGAATAGACAACAAAGGAAAGGAGAAAAGAGATGTCTGGTGTGAAATGTGCAAGATAGAAGGCCATCACAAGAATGAGTGTCCATTATTTGTGCAATATATTGGAGTGGTTATGCCAAATCCTTTGGCTTCAAGAAGACCATAGTGTGATATTTTCAAAACACATGGGCATAATCCCTATCACTGCCCCCTGATGTGGAAATATCAAACAATACCGAAGAGTACATTTTTTAACTTTTTAAAGTCAATTGGACACAAAGACAAGGACTGTAGAACCTTCGAGTTGATGAAATAAAGGATTGCATATACATACAGGGTGCAGGATGAACATGTAACAGGACAACTTGTGCAATATCTGGAGAACAAAAATGTGCAGCAGTCGTAGTATAACAATGCGCAGCAACCACAGTATAATCTTGTGCAACAATTTCAAGCAAAAACACAGTACAATAATGCGCAATAGTTTGGAGCATCACTGCAGTACAATAACGTGTAGTCGTAGTATAATCATGGACCCTAGTATAATACACCATGCAGAGATAATCAAGGAAATAGAGGAAGCTTCACAGGAGGTTGTGGAGGAAGAGGATTTGGAGGAGGTCGAGGACTAGTTGTTTGTTATGATTGTCAGAAACCATAGATGTATGCAAGAGATTTTCCACAGACACCGACAACATGTATGAATTTTCAAGCAACAGACCATGAAATAGAAGACTATCCAACACTTTTGTTAAAGATACATGACAAGGGGAACCAGACCAATCAAAACATGCAATGGATCGAGGTGGAAAATAGAGAAGAGGAAAGGAAGAAGATTAACATAGTTACTAGAGGTGGAGCTAAGATAGGAGAATATGCATCCAATAAGCATCAGGACTAGTACCAGTGGGTCAGGAAGAATACAATGCCTGAACAAAATTTTGATGTGCACAAAGAGAAAGAGATATTCAAAGAGGCTAGGCAAGAGATTCTGAAAGAAAATATTGTGTCTACTTCAAGGGAAAAAATAGAAGATGACACACCAGTGTATGATGTGCCTTCATTATTTTATCATACTAATCAAGAGAAACCTTCATACCAAGTAAGTAACTTAAGAAACTTTTTGGGTCATGTGTAAAATTTTTGAATGATAAAAATTCCTTACAAGTATTGCAGAATTTGTTAGAAACGTGTAATTTTGGGGAAGAAGGGGTAAAAAGAGTAAATCAGGCATGTAAGAAGATAAGAAAAAACAAGGAATTCAGATTGAATGCCAACATAGGATATTTTAACATGGGGGATATCATATTAGACTTAGGATCTGAATTCAATGTTCTTCCAAAGAATACTTGGTAAGCTATGGGAGAACCTCAACTGGGGTATTCACCTATTCAGTTGAAGTTGGAAAATCAACACAGATTGGTGCCAATTGGTAGGATGAAGGGGATTCTAGTAGATCTAGATGGTGTGCGCACCATGGAAGACTTTGAAGTCATTGACATAGTAAATAATACTTCACCATATCCAACTTTGTTCGGCCTGGATTGGGATTTTGATAACGAGGATATTATCAACTTGAAGACAAGAAAGATGATCTTTGAATCTAGAGAATATATAGTTATTGTGCCATTAGATCCCTCAGAAGGAGGAAGGTATGTTGAACCTGCGATAGACAATATTATTACAGAAGATGTGAATCTGTTATAAAGAACTACTGTGTGTGAAGAGGATTATATCAACCCAACTGCAGATGGCATGCTCAATTGGAGGAGTATTAGTTCTTATTCTTCAGACTCTGACATGGGATTGGAAAATTGGCAGCAACGACTACATGAATTATCTACCAGGAGATTTTCTAGAATGACGCGAGCATTGAGATGGGTTGGTATAGAGGTAAGAGAACCTCCTATTGTTTATGCTTTGAATGAATTAGGAGAATTTTTAATGAATTTTGAGGTAGAGGTTACGGAAAATTAGATATTAACATCATTAGATATTTCTTTAAAAGCTACACCTGCAAGATGGTGGGGTACATATAGAGAAAATATCAAAAATTGGTTTCAGTGAAAAAGGTTACTACGCATCAGATTCGGGGCAGAGCATGAGCATAGATTTGAGGAGAAATATGAGGGATTTGGAAAACCTCAAGAATATGTAGATAAGTGCATATTTAAATGGATATTAGTACCACCATAAGAATGGCCACACCATTTTATTCACACACTAGAAGGCATTCCCAAGAACTTGTAAACAAAAAAAGAATAGCGCAGAGAAAATGCTAACTAGGAAGAGATGCAACAGAATTTCATAATTACATTTTCATTTGAGAAGGATATTCCAGAGATCAATACAATGCTAAAAGTGGTAAGAGATAGGATATTTGAAGAAACAAAATTTAAAATAATCTCATCATATCATAAGCAGGATAGAAAGACATTTTTTACATTGTTATCATGTCGTAGAAGAAGAAGATCCAACATAAGATAATTCACGCAATATACAAATCCCAGAAGTGGAAGGTGTGAGGGAAGTAGAAGGTCCCATGCTAGATTCAGAAGATTATGTTGCACCACTAAATATCAATAAGGTCAACATTGGAACTGCAGAAAACCCAAAAATGGCAAGTATTGGAGATTATTGGGATAATCAGATAGTAGAAAGGATCACATAATTATTGTGCGAGCACAGTGCCTTATTCCCAGTGACATCCTCAGAGATGAAGGGGTTAGCAGGAGAGATAGGAGATATGAAGATACCTTTGAAGCAAGAATCTAGACCTATCAAGAAAAGGCCTTACAGATTGAATCCAATATACAAAGAGAAATTGACATGATGCTAGAAGCTGGTGTCATAGAACCTATAGAAGAGTCAAAATGGATTAGTCTTATGGTAGTGTAGAAAAATAAGCAAGGAGGGATCATGATTTGTGTATATTTGAGAAAATTGAATGATGCTTTCCTACATGATTCTTTTCCTACCCCATTTACAAATGAAGTTTTAGAAAATGTAGGGGGTCAAGAAGCTTATTCTTTTACAGATGGATTTTTAGGTTATCACTAGATCAGGATAGCACCAAAAGATAGGAATAATAAAACATTTGATATAAAGTGTGGATCATTTCAGTATACAGTTATTCCATTTGGATTAAAGAATGCACTAGCCATTTTTTCAAGGGTAGTAGTAGCAGATTTTAAGGACTTTATTCATACGTTTTTGGAGGTTTACTTGGATGATTGGATAGTGTTCATCTTGTTGAAGGATCATGCTGAAGTATTAAGGTTGATGTTAGATAGACGCAAACAATTTTATATATCATTAAATATTAATAAATGTATTTTTAGTGCACCTTTTGGTATTTTTTTAGGGCACGTGGTGTGTAAACAGGGTTTGTTGGTTAATCCTGCTAAAATTGTTATCATAGTTAACCTACCACCACCAATGTCAATGCATCAGTTTAAGAGTACATTGGGCCATACAGGATATTACAGGAAGTTCATAAGGGGATATGCACAGTTATTGTACCAATGGAGAAGTTTCTGAAGAAAGACACTAAGTATAAATGGAACGAGGAATGCTAGCAGAGTTTGGATATTTTGAAGGAAAATATGGTTAGTGCATCGATTTTAGTATTTCCATATTGGGAAAAATAATTCCATGTGCATGTGGATGCATATTCAATAGCATTAGGTGCTAGCAATATTAACCCAACTAGGATAAGGTGATATAGATCACCCTATTTCATTTGCAATCAGAAAGCTATCATATTCAAAACATAACTATAACACTACAGAAAGATAAGGATTGTCTATGGTGTATGCCTTGTAGAAATACAAACATTACTTGTTAGGGAAACATTTCAATATGTTCATATATCATTCTTCTCTGAGATATTTAGTCAATAATCCAGTGTTGTAGGGGAGGATATGAAAATGGATACTTTTTTTCCAAGAATTTGACTTTGAAGTTGTGGTGAAGCCTGGAAGATTGAATGCAGAACTAGATCACTTATCCAGGATAACTAATGGAGAAGAACCTAGTAACTTGGAAGACAACTTTCTAGATGCACAATTGTTTTCAGTACAGATAGTTGATGAGTATTTTTTTGATATTATTGATTTTTTGAGTACAACCTTTGCACCAAGATAATTTACTATTGCGCAGAAGAAAATTTTGGTGGTCAGAGTTGCAGATTATCAATTGATTGCAGGTCATTTATACAAACTTGGAGAAAATAACATCCTAAGGAGATGTGTGATGGATCATGAAAGGCATATGATTTTAGCATAGGCTCATGAAGGGATTTCTAGAGGACACTAATTAGGAAAATCTACCATGCAGAAGGTATTGTGCACAAGATTATGGTGGCCAACAGTCCACAAGGATTCAAAGGAATATTGTCAGAAGTGTGATGTTTGTCAAAGATTTGGGAAGCCATCCAAGAAAGATGAGATGCCATTGAGACCTCAGGTTACTTTGCAAGCATTTGATAAGTGGGAAATATACTTGGTATGTCCAATTAATCCACCATCCAGAAGATCAATAGCTAGATATATTATTACAGTGACATAATACTTAACCAGATGGGTATAGGCAACAACAGTGAAGGATTGCAATGCAGAGACAACGTCTCACTTTTTATTTGAACACGTAATGAAAAGATTTGGATGTCCAAGAATATTGATGAGCGATCAAGGGAATCACTTTATTAACAGTAAAATTGAGACAATGCTTGAATTTTTTAATATACATCATCAGAGGAACACTCCTTATCACCCTTAAGAAAATGGAACAGTGGAAGCCTTTAACAAGATTTTGGAGAATGCCTTGACAAAGATTTGTAATGCGAATATAGATGATTTGTATTTGAAGGTACCAGCAGTATTTTGGTCTTATAGGACTACATGTAAGAATCTAACAGGGAAAACACCCTTTAGATTGGTGTATGGAAAAGAATTAGTAGTTCCTTTAGTTTATTTGAACACAAGTCTGTGCATTGCAACAATTACATATATGATAGAAAGAGGCACAGCGTAGGAAACATTGGCTTAACTAATGGAATTAGAAGAAGACAAAATCATAGAAGGTTTCCATCAAGAGGTAAAGAAAACAAAGGATAAAGCATGGCATGATAGACATATCAAGAAGAAGAATTTCAAGGAAGGAGATCTGGTTCTCCTCTATGACAATAAGTATTTACAACACCCAGGGAAGCTTAAAATGCATTGGCTACGGTCATATCAGATAAAGTCTATCACAGATGGAAGTGTTGTACAACTGCATGATCTAGGAGGAAAGGAATTTCAAGGACTGGTGAATGGTATTCGATTGAAATTGTATAGGGGCGGTTGACCTACTAACTCCTAGTAGTTGTAGAGAAGCAAGTAGACTTGTACATATTGTAAATAGTAAGAGTAAAAAGAAGAAAAACATAGAAAAAACCAAAAAGAAGTAGACGGTGTGCAGCATACAAAAATCCAGTTTGACGAGACTACACAAAGGAAAAATAAAATAGAGAGGATAAACACCGCGTGAAGAAAGGAAAATGAAGTGCATAGGGAAAATGGAAAAAGACTGGAAAAGGGAAAACGATGACCGAGAAACCGAAAAAGTATGAAAACAATAATAACCTTAGCTATAAAAAAGGAAAAGTTCGGAAAAGTTCAACACTTAGCGATTTTTTAGCAACACATAACTTAAGAGCGCAAGCAAAGGGAAAGTGAGCAATAGAGACAAATAAATCAAGATGGCACCTCCCAAAGTTGGTGGTCCTGGACAATTTGCAAGGGTGACCCGATAGACAGGGAAGAAAAAGGAAAGAATAGCAGAACTAGAAACTATTGTGGATGTGGAGGATGTTACAACATCGGAGACTGAATCCATTAGTCTAACAAGGGTAGAAGAAGAAGAATAAGCTGCAAAAGAGATGGAAATGTATCAGAGTGCAGGACAACGAAAATCGAAAAACCCTAATAGTGGGGAAAACCCTAATTTAGAAAAATTTGTAGGAGTGGAGGAGACGGAAAAATAGAGTGAGGGGACCCTAAAATAGGAATTCAGTGCAGAAGAAGTCTTGTTCGAAGACATTATAGGCTAGCAATAAATAGAGGGTGAAGAAGAAGAAGCAACTGAGATAAAACTTGTAGAAGAAAATGTAATGTCCCTTTCCAAATAGGAGCTCCAGAGAGGAGGCTTAATAGTCTAAAAAGCCCCATTAGACTATAGCCAGGGCCATCCATGGGTAAACAGGGTTATTAGAGGTCAATTCAGTCGAGGGTGTTATAATTCGAAAGTGACATTGAGATAAAACTAACTAAAAGAGATTTTAAGCCAAAGTGAGCTAAAAATAGGTCAATAATGAATTATGGTTTCAAGAAGCTATCAGAAAAGGCTAAAGCGACCTAATTCATCATTACAAAGAAATTGACTTGTTAGTTGAGGAGAGAGGCGCATATCAGGATAGAGCTTGTGGATTCCAGGAGGAAGACACCCAGATGTTGATTTTAGTGTTGAGAGACACACCCTAGTCATTGAGAAGATCACCCAGATCTTCCATCGTACTTTAGCAGTAGTTATCCAGTTGCAATAGTGAGGGTGCACTTGTCTAGGGAGAGGGTGCACCTACTGAGAATCAGTTGAGCTGACTTGTCCCAACCAAGGAGAATCCAGTTATTCCCCTCCGATCTAGTTGATAGGAGGGAAGGATGCTTCTATTTCTTGATTTATCATCATATTCCGATGCAGAAATCATCTTGGGCACATTTCTCATTCATTGAGGGTGTGACAGTTAGGGAGTACACATTTTGGATTCTCGAGAGATCATCATATCAAATCCATGGAAATCCTTCCAACCCATTTCATAGGATCCTAGGGTGCTCAGTTTGAGACCCTTATCAGTTGATTCTACAAGGGAATCACTAGGGCACAGTTTCCAGCAGCAGAGGGGGTGCATTTCCCTAGGGGGATCCATCTGGGGTCCAGACATATTAGTAGAGGGTTGATTGTCAATCGGTCAATTACCAGGACTGAGTGATAGGTCAGGGTGCACTGTTTGAGACAGTTTCTAGGAAAATCCAAGGATTTTATCCACCTGGGAAAAATTTCCAATCTTGCAACAGTTGTCGTATGAGTTGTCGTAGCTTGCAGTAGATCCTACGGCTCATCCATTGATCCAAAAAAAGTCTTCTATTATCGGTTATAATTGCTTTAGTTTTCTTATTATATTCTAGCTAATATTCTTTTCTCTCTAATCTATGCAAGAGATTTATTTTAGTCAGCCACATACGACATTCTAAACCGCAGAAATATCATAATATATGATTTGTAGTCTATGTAATTTACTATTTTTATGCTTATTCATATGATGTAAACACTTATTTATTTACACACACATACGAAAACACCAAGCATGTTAAAACATGTAGCTTAAATGCATGTAGAAACTCCCAGTGTATCAGATCAAACAACAAACATAACATATTAGCAACATTTCCTAGACTAGCCAGATATGGGATATTACAGTGGTATCATAGCTTTAGTCCTGAAATCCTGTGACTAAAAATGATAAGATCATCTGGTGAACTAGAGGGCCTTGATCATGTAGGTGACGAGTACGTTAGTTACAACAAACGTAGCGAGAGGAGACCTAGATCAGATTTCCCCCCTTTTCCTCCCAGTTCATAGGAAGAGGAAGAGGCACACAGGGAAGAAGAGAGAAGGGAAGAGTGTGAGGCAGAGAGGATTTTGGGAGACAGATATCAGAGACCAAAGGGTAGTGGAAAGGCCCCCATGGAACTAGAGGTAGTCTTCATGCAGGTAATCAACAATTTGGTAGTCAGTCAGCAGGCCATGACTCATTCCTTGGCGTAGATGGTTGATAGATTGGCTATAGTGGGTACCCCGATCATATGTCAATCCCCACATGCATCACATCAAAACTCATGGGCAGGAAGTATACCCTAGTCACCTACTCATACATACACCTCTTCGAGTAGGATTCCCAGTCCATTGTTCCCCAGTTTCTAGAGGGCACCCCCAATAGCATCACAATATCTGATAACACATAGGCCACCCACTTAGGCATACAACATTGCAGAGTACAGGAGACAGTATGCAGCATCGGGTTGTGACTTCCACCAGGACATGACTCTGGTCAAGTACTGTGGACTCAGAATCAAGAACTTCCATAGAGAGCCTCAAAGAGGAGGACAATAGTAGCAGCAGGGGAATAACCTAGATTTCATATAGAAAGTTGGTAAACTCACCATACCTTCTTTTGATGAATCGTCCAAATACATGGCTAGAGATTGGGTACAAAAGCTAGATACGTACTACAAGATCAACCATATGACTGAGACATAGGCCATCAGTTTCACTACCCTACACTTGGAGGGTGAGGCACATGAGTGGTGGCATCATGGACTGGTGATGTTGGGTCACAGTCACATCACTTCCTATAGAGAGTTCACAAAGAGACTCATGGACATGTTTGACAGGAGGGATCCAAATATCCACTTCAATATCTAGCCCAGTTAAGAAAAACTGGCATAGTAGAGGCATTCATTATAGAGTTTTAGTGGGTATGAATGGAAGTGACAGGTATCTCAAATCCCATGTTGATTATGTTATTCACAGAGGGGCTCACAGAACCCTTGAGAGGATGGGTGAAGGCATACAGGCCTCACACCTTGTAGGATTCCATCTTACGCACTCGATATTTGGAAGACTCAGTGTCGAAGACTAAACCCTTTTCCAAACCCTTCATACCACAGAGGGACCGAGATAGGAAGCCATTTTAGAGAGAGTGTAAGGGAAAAGAGAAGTTGGATGATGAGACAAGGTGAGATCTTATGAGGAAGAATCTCTTCTTCACCTGCAAGGACCCTTGGGTCCCATGCCATAGGTGCATGGGAAAGGGAGAGATCCATTATATTGAGGTGGCATTAGATAGTGTGGATAGTGAGGAGGAGGAGAAGGATAGTGGATCCACTATCTTAGAGGAGGATTCATCATAGGCAGAGGATAAGCCTCCCCAGAGACCACCGACATCAACAGGGACCCACCCACCGGTAGCACTACAGCCTCCTGAGTGTTATCACTTTAACAATTTTTTGGAATCCAAGTCTCAGGACTTAGCAGGAGGCTAAATCAGTATAGAGGAGTGATAGAATAGAAGATCGGGCCCCATCTAGAGGACAGGGCTAAATCTAGTGGAGGTGTGAAGTTGATGGGACCTAGCAGATCATGAATCATGGACACAGAAGATCAACGGTCATGGAGAATATCAGGTCGAGAATGAACGTGGAGGTTAATCCTTCGAAAGCGGGTCGATAAGAATACCATCGTTTCATCTCAAGGCCACGTGGCACCACCAGATGCATATTGCGGGGAAAATCAGGTGAGCTCGAAACCACTCAATCCCATCCCAATGTCACGTGTCAAAATATCATTAAATATGCCAAATCCAAGGGTCGCATGTGGAAAGGGAAATTGGAACGACTAGTCAAATCACCCTGAGACAATTTTTTGGGTGCTTTTCGTCCGTGCAATGCCAGGCGAGTGCCGCCAAAAAAATGATTCAAAAGATGATCATTTGAAATCAATATTTGAACGTGATAAGCCATTATCCCTGCAAGTAATTTCATCAGTAGCCCATGATTGGCACTCAATGGCGACTGTCATTAAAAACATGGGTGACAGTAATCCGTTTTGGGCAATTAACATTTCATTACAGAATGGGGTAACCACAAATCAAATCATTCATCTAATTCTTGTACAGCTAAGGGACATAATCTCGTGCTTCCTGGAAAACTAGAGGAAATGGAGAAGACTGATCTCGCGACCTTCAACAAACCAGGATGTTCAAATAATCTAACAAAATTATCAATGAAGAAGAAACAAAATCTTTTTGTACGAATATTGGTGTCAAACGTTGACACAAAGTCTACAGATGAACCAGGGGTAGGTAAAGAGATCATATTAAATGATATCATGAAGGATTTAATGATTAATGGATATGCAGACATATCCTACATGCAAGATGGAGAAAGTAAAAGGAACAAATGATGGAAGAAGGAGAACGAAGTTGAAATGGTCGAAGGTACTGGAGAAAGTCATCGTGTTTGGCTCAACACCTTAAAGGAAGAAATCGCAAATCTTAAATAAATTACAAGCTAAATTAAGTATCTTTCAGGAAATTTTGTGATGATGCATACAAGTGGCGTTCAGGGTAAAATCTCGAATATGTCATTTTTTTTATTATAACGTTCCATAGAAAATAGGAGTTCAATTGTTGTACATTACTCCTTCCCTGACCAATATCAATTTTTGGAATCTTGGGGAAGATGATCTATTTTGAATTCCTTATGTAATTTATCTATATATACTATCAAAATGTAAATAATGGTTGGACTTACCGGAGATGGTTGGACTTACTAGAGAAGGGCCTTCCCTTGTAGCAGGATAGCTTTGTAATTTATTATAAATGTTTAATATAAGAAGATAAGGTTTTATTAGATAGTTGAGATTCATCACAGTGTTGATGCTCAATGTGTTTTCTTGTATTTCATATCCATAAATGTGTTTTTCTTCTATAGATAATCTTTAAGAAAAAGAAAGAATTCACCTGCTGGTGCTCTTTCTCATATTGGTTATACTTTTCATATGTTTATTGGTTCTTGGTTCAAAATTCACTCAATATTAGTGCTCTGTTTTCAGTAGCCAGCCTTTATGTTTCTTCTTCCAATGTTATACCAAGAGAGTCGTACTCTAGTGGACGCCTCTTGTTGATAGTATCTTTTCCTCTCTTTTCCTCTGTCATCTCTTATTACTTTTTTGGTTGAACATCATACCTATTTTTCCTATGTTCCCTCTGGAATACATAGCTTATAACCTTTTATACGTTTTCAGGAACAGACCCCATTTCCCAATGGCCCTATGTAAATGTGTTGACCTGCACAGAATAGATCTATCTAAACAATAATACACACATTTGCAGAGAGAATTGGAAAAAGAAGAAGGAGAGAAAGAATGGAAAGAAATCTCATTAACCGTTATGAATAATGAATAATTTACACATGATATGCTCTGTATAACTCAATGAGTTCGACTTGAGGTGAACCAAGTCACCATAGTGGTGGTATAGAGTGATATGGACACACACCAGCAGTTACGGGAGTGAAATGCCACCTATTCTAGTCTCTCAGGCAGTTACGGGAGTGAACTTCCACCTAGTTGAGTTAACTAGTCAACTAGTCTTCAGTTAATTGACTGAACAGAAAGTAGTGAGGATTTAACTCAAGGAATCAAGGCTAATGCACCACTTTGGTGATGATACCAAGGCAAGGTCGAATTAGCATGGTGATGATCCCAATGCAACATCTAAACTCAACTCAACTAGTCAAACTGAAGT
>ML776674.1:758841-781994 GCA_009831015.1 Picea engelmannii | reverse complement strand
TGAAGTAAATCCAACACCCCCCCTGGGCATCACTATGGTGAAAATAAAGATTGGGTCCTGGCAACGAGGCCATGTTAGGTACCTAAGTACAAAAGATACACAGAAAATAAAGTGAGGAAAGAGGGAAAACCTCATGGGGAAAACCCCCCCTCAAGGTACAATGTATGTAAAAAAGGAACAACTACAGTTGCTAGGCAACTGTGTCCTTCACTCCAAGATGAACTCATAGAGAATGGAATTTCTGCTCAGTGAAGTTCTTGGTGAAAATGTCTATCATATAGTCTATTGAAGGACATAACTATAAGTCGATGATCCCCTTGTGTACCAAGTCCCGGATGTAGTTCATGTGGATCTCGATGTGCTTTGTCCACTACCTCTGAACTAGATCTCTGCAGAACTTCAGAGTGCTCTGGTTGTCACACCAGATGACGATCGATCGATGAAATTGAATGCCCAACTTAGTGAGAAAATGTTGTAGACACGTAGCCTGAATGGTTATGTTAACTACCCCTCTGTAATCTGCCTCGGCTGAAGATATAGAAATGGTAGCTTGCTTCTTTCTTAACCAACAGATAGGCCCAGAACAAAGACTGAGTGAGTCACCAGATGTCCACTTGCGATCAATGTTATCCCTAGCCCAGTCAGAATCAGTAAACCCAATGAGATCTAATGTAGATTTTGCTACATAATAAATCCCAAAGGTTATGGTGCCCTGTACGTATCAAAGGATATGCTTTGCATCTTTCCATTGTAGCTCATGCGGCTCCTGCATGAACCTGGAAACTGCGCCAACTGCATATGAGAGGTCTGGCCTAAAGTGTGTGAGATACAACAAGCTCCCCATTAGTTGTCTGTACAGTGTGTTATCAACCAATGGAGTCTCCCCGCCATCCTCAAGTTTGACTCTTGATAGGAAAGGAGTCGGAGCAGACTTGCAGTCTGTCATGTGAAATCTCTCAAGGAGATCTTGTGCATACTTGGCTTGAGGCATTTTGATGCCTGATGCATCCTGACTGATCTCAACTCCAAAGAATAAGTGTAGTGGACCCATGTCCATCTTCAAAAACCTGTCATGAAGAATCCTCTTCACTGTAGCAATCGCTGAAGTCGAGCAACCGGTGATCAGCAAATCATCGACATACAGAACTAAAAGTAGAAGTGACTCAGTCATCCTGAGCATGTATACATTCAGGTCTGATTTACAAAGTACAAAGTTCTATGACAACAGGTAGGATTCCATCTTGGCATACCATGCCCTCGGAGCCTTCTTGAGGCCATAAAGTGACTTCTTCAATCGACAGACCAAAGATGAGTCCTGCATAAATCCCCGGGGCTACTCCATGTAGATCTCCTCAGAGAGATCACCATGAATAAATGCATTATTCACGTCCATCTGATGGAATTTACATCCCTTGGTTGCCGCAATGGCAAGTGCTAATCATATGGAATCCATCTTCTCTACTGGAGCGAAGGTCTCATCATAGTCAATACCATGAACCTCTTGAAATCCTTTGGCAACAAGCCTGGCTTTGTATCTATTGATCTGTCCATCCATTGTGCTCTTGGTCCTGTAAACCCATTTGTATCTGACAAGTTTCCTCCCAGAAGGAAGGGGAACCAGATCCCAAGTCTGGTTCTTGAGGAGGGAGTTGTACTCCTTCTGCATGGTGGATTCCCAAAAGGGATTTCCAGCAACCTTGCCATAAGACTGTGCATCTAAAGACTGAACCAAGAAAATATGCCTGGAAGGAAATGGTTAAGTGGAAGTGAGTGTAATAGGAGGCTCCTCAAAATCATATCGATTCCTCCTAGTATCAACTAGATCACCAACGAGATCCCCTGTATCCTGAAGAGTAGTTTGTGCCCACTTAGGTCTCTTCTCTAGCTCTGTGACTGCATCTGGATGCTTTGAATCTGCATCTGACTACACTGACTCTGAATCTGAATCATCTGAGTCCTCTGAATCAAAACTCTTGTCTGAAGAAGAGTCAGCATGTGCATGCTCATCATCTTGGACAGGTGGAAAAGTGAAGGTGTCTGCATGCGACTGTTGAGGTACATGTGAGACACTTTCCTCGAATTGGACACTACGCTCAATGATGAGTCAGTCCAAGGAAAGATCAATAAGTCGATATCCCTTCACACCATTGGGGTATCCAACAAAAATGCACTTAGTGCTCTATGGATCAAGTGCCTTCCTCTTTTCAGAGGGAATCCAGGCCCATGCACGTGAACCAAAAATGCAAAAGTGGGCTACTTCCGGTTTGAGGCCGCTCCAAGCCTCATAGGGGGTCTTACCCTTGAAAGATCTATGAGGATATATGTTTTGGATGTATGTTTCACAGTTAAGTCCTTTGGCCCATAGTATCTATGGTAGTGAATTTACATGCAACATGTAAGATGCCATCTCCTTTAGAGATCTGTTTTTCCGCTCGGCAACTCTGTTTTGCTGCGGAGTGTAGGTAACTGTATGTTGCAACTGAATCCCTGCCTCATGGAAAATATTATGAATCTCATGATTCACATACTCTCCCCCATTATCAGTTCAGAGGACTTTGATCTTCTTTTTGGACTGTGTCTCAACCAAAGCTTTGAAATCTTTGAGGTGTTGAAAGACCTCAAATTTTTGCCTGAGAAAGTAGATCCAAGTAAAACATGAGAAATCATCAACAAAAATGAGAAAAAACCTCACTTTTCTGATTGATGGATGCAGAAAAGGACCCATGAGGTCACTGTGGATCATATCTATAGGTGTGAAAGCTCACTGAGACTTTCCTTTGACGAATTTCTCTTGAGGGTGTTTTCCGAGAACACATCCCTCACATACTCCCTTGGAAAAATGGATTTTTGGTAGACCATCAACTAATCTGTGCTTGCTAAGTTGTTTCATGCATCTGAAATTCAAATTTCCAAACCTTTCGTGCCATATCCTACTACTTTCATCAGCATGAGTAAGTAGTAAAGCAGAATCAAGTTCAATGAATTGAGAAAATGTATACAATCTAGACTGATGATTTACCTCACCGGTAGCAACCCTGGAGTTGGTTTGCATGTTGTATATGTCCATGGAATTTGGTGTGAATATGACTTTCTTTTTGGTGTCAAAATTCGTCTTCTAATACATGGAGAGAATGTTGACAGAAATCTTGGGAACATGCAGCACGTTCTCGAAGCTTCCGTTGGTGAGTTCAATCCTTCCTTTGTCTGTGACTTCGATAGAAGAGTTGTCCCCCATCAAAATATGAAGACCTTTGCATGCATCCAAAGAAGAATAGACTGCTTTTGAGGCAGCCATGTGATGTGATGCTCTTGAATTTACGATCCAAGCATCGAGAGAGGAGTTTATGGCAATCAAGGCATGGCTGGAATTGCCTTTCTTGGAATTTGTATCTTCTAGCTTCTTCTTCTTTGCACCCTTGGGGATGCGATCTCCAAGGTTGTTTTGCTGAAGTATCTGAGACATCAGATATATTTTTTTTTGCATGCATGCGGATTCTGAATGGAATCCTTTGTGACAGTATGTGCATTTCTCTCCTTTTCTTCCATTTTCTCCTTTGGATCTGGAGGCATCAGTGAAGGGTTTTGTGTACCCTTCCTTCTTCGTATGTGCATGAGATTTCTACTTATCTTTATCCTTAGATTTCTGATATGTGTGGCTGCCATCATGCATAGTGAGCGCATGCGCCCTTGGGCCTTTGATTTCACCCATGTTGATAAGCTTGGTTTGCTCTTGTGTCAGGGATTCGATAAAGTCCTCAAGAGAAGGCATCTTCCAGGTGGCTCCAAAGGTGAATCTGACAGTTTGGAATGTGGATACGAATATAGAGAATTCAGGACCAAGCTTGGAGAGAATGGTGAAAACCATTTGTTTCTCCTCCTTCGATTTATCAACCCCTCAAGCTTTGAGTTCCGACAGTGAATCCTTGAATTTTGTAAAGAAATCTTGGATATTCTTGAAGCTTTTTGGATCCAATGTCAGCAGATCCACCTCCAGCATGTGTCCCCTCATCTCATCCTATTTTCCAAAGATCCCTTCCAATATGGTCCAAGCTTCATTGGGAGTCTTATAGGAAGATATATGAAAAAGGAGATCGGGAGAAATAAGACTGCAAATTGTTCCAAGTGCCTCATCCATGCGATTTAAGTACTTGGATTTTTGTATGGCTGATGTTGGCTCTGTATATGTATTCATGATTAACCTATACAACCCTCTGGAAAGGAGGTGTATGTCTATTCTCTCCTTCCATGCAAAATAGTTGTAAGGTGTAAGAATGAATTCTTTTTGGAATTCCATCTTTTCGTTATCTTCAATCTTTTGTACCTGCAAAAAATTTTGGTTTATCTTTTTCTTAGCAATCCATCAGATCTGTTGCCATGTAAATGTGTTCACCCACACATAATAGATATAGATAAACAATGATACACACATTTGCAGAGAGAATTGGAAAAAGAAGAAGAAGGAGAGAAAGAATGGAAAGAATTTTCATTAACCGTTATGAATAATGAATAATTTACACTTGATATACTTTGTATAACTCAATGATTTCAACTTGAGGTGAAACTAGTCACCATAGTGGTGGTATATAGTGATTTAGACACACACCAGGAGTTACAGGAGTGAACTGCCACCTATTATAGTCTCTCAGGCAGTTACGAGAGTGAACTACCACCTAGTTGAGTTAACTAGTCAACTGACTGAACAGAAAGTAGTGAGGAGTTAACTCAAGGAATCAAGGCTAATGCGCCACTTTGGTGATGATACCAAGGCAAGGTTGAATTAGCATGGTGATGATCCCAATGTTGCATGGTGATGATCCCAATGCAACATATAAACTCAACTCAACTAGTCAAACTGAAGTGTGAACTGAAAGAGAATATTCCCCAAGTGGAATATTCTCTCCTAAAATATAGGAGACTAGATAATGACTAATTATGACTAATAAACAAATAAAAACCTTAGGAAAAATAAATCCTAGGTGTGTGTGAAGTAACTCGAACACCCTGCTCTTATGTTTTGTCCTACCACCTTTAAATTTTTCAACATGGCAAAATCTGACCTTTGTGCATGCATTGCCAAATATTTTGAGTATTTTAAGTAACTATATCCCAAATGATTGTATGTTCGAGAGAGCCCTCTCCGGTTGGAAGGGTCAGAATCCAACCTAAATTTGGTTGAAACAGTTACCTCTGTCGTTTGTCTATCAACTGGGAAAAATTTATACAGTACTAACATTTTGGTGTCGTTGTCGGGGACCGAAGGAGAAATATTCCCTGGGAGAAATGAAAATTTTCATATCTGAGTACTAATAGTGAAGAGTATTCAGACATATAAAGGTTGTATATCATCCACTGGGCAACTCCATTTTCAAGAATCTAGAATTCAAAATTTTTAGAATGACTCACTGCCCAAAGACTCACTAGCCTGAAGATTTTATTGGAGACTCCACTCAAGCTTCAAATGCAATTCAGAGACTCCACTAGAAGATGAGACCCCTTGAAAAATGTATGAAAGGATATCATGAGAGAAGACAACTACCTAAAGTTGATTTTTTTCCAAGACATAATATTTCTTGTTATTAATTATCTTTTGTCCTTTCCTGAACATGCCAAACAAATTTTTCTTTACCTACTGCATTCAAATGATGATCATGATAATCCGAAAATTGTATATCCTCCTCTTAAAGTTATACTAATATCTCCTCAGTTTATCACTGATTTTGATCAAAATCCCTCAGCCAAGCCTTGTGATAACCATGACCAAATTGATGAGCCTCATGAAGACAAGGATGATATTTCACCTCCTATACTTGATCCTACATTCTCCAAAACTCAACACAGATACATACCCTTAAAATTTCCTGACATCCTTCATGATTTTCCCCCAAATCACTATGAGTACCTACCTGGTTTTTATGGGAAACTTGGTGCCACCATAGTAGAAAAACACCTCCAAGAGTTTGACCATTTTATATATTTTTTTGAGATCAACCATGACGATGTTTGTATGAGGGCCTTCTCTCAATCCTTGAAAGGAGATACCAAAGAATGGTTTAAACATTTGTAGCCAGAGACAATTAGCTCATGGGAATAATTGAAGAGTGTTTTTTCGAAGTTTTGGGCAAGAAAAAATCTTTGGACCTATATCATACAGAATTCTATGCCTTGAAAGGGAAAAGAAATGAGACTATTTCCACATTCAATAGAAGGTTTTCCAGTATTTATTATGATCTACCCAAATAAATTCAACCCACTGAAGTTGTTTACATGAACTAGTGTGCCACTACTCTTCACCCGGATTTGTCTTTCCTCCTAATGGAGAGAAGACCTAAAACCTTACAGAAAATGTTTAATGATGCTCAGGAGATTCAACACAATATCCTAGAATTTGAACAGATTCAAAATGAGGGGTCGGGTACTCCAAAACATGAAAATGAAAATGAACAGAAAACAGTTGACTAGAATCTTGAGTATAAAAGTGATGGTATCACAGGTCCTCTTGAAGTTTTGAATGCTAATGATTTTGAAAAAGATTATATCCCACTTATTGAAAGAGAGTTCCCTTATGTATCTTTTGATCCACCCCATGATAATCATGGAGTTGATTTTTTCATATATTCATTTGTAGATAGTCAAGAAGATGAGTTTACAAATCAGTTGGTTGAGAAATAGGTCGATGCTCCAAGTTTTTTCTTGTTGGATGACATTGCAAATGTTGTCGATGTGCCTATATATGATGAATATGTTGATGATTATGATTTTTACTTCTTAGAACAACCAATTTCATGTTCCCTCCCTGAAAATTTTCCTTTTCAACAATATAGTGAGATCCATCAACCTACGTGTCATAGTTGCAAAGAAAAAGGTACTGAAACAACTGAAGGAAATTCTTTGCCTTTATGATTTTCTTCATTCAAATTGTTGAAAGAGAATTCTAATATCATCATTGAAACAAAGGAATTTGTGTTGATTCCTAATCACACTGATTCATTGAAACAAATTGATGAAGAATTGCAGCCATCAGACAAAGAGGAGTCTGAAAATAAGTGTGTTCAACAATCTAAAGAAATTGAAAAATGTGCATATGGTAGAAATGAAGGAAATGAAGAAATATTAGAATCAGGAGTCAGAACCTTTCCATTATGTTTTTCTTCTTTCAAATTGCTCAAGCAAAATCACATTTTTTACGATCAAAAACCCTCCATGCATGATGTTGAATTTAAAGAAAGAAATAGATTTGCAAGTGAAAGCTACCTTCCATTATGCTTCTCTTCCTTTGAATTGTTGAGAGACAATCACGAGCCAACAGAGGAAACTGGTAAAAGCATTGTTGTTCAAATTCATTTTCCTTATTCTAAAATTGATGAAGATATTCAACAAGATTTCTAGCAAGACAAAGTGTTTCAAAGTTGTTTTTCTTCCCCTATGAATGATGTGATCGTTCAAATTCTAAGTGGCCTAGACATAGATGAGGATTTTGAAACTAAATCTATGGAAACTTCAAGCAATGAAAAAACAAATGACATAGAGTTTCAGGAAAGAAACAAAACAGTGAATGCCTCTTTCCAATCAGAAATACAGAAAGATAATGAAGAGGCAGTTGTTTTATTTGATTCATTTGAAAATCATGGTTTTGAAAATGCATCCATGGGAAATTTAGAATGTGAAATACTTCATGTTGTTATCTTTACACATTTTCAAGAATATTATGAACATGAACTTATTCCCCTTCATTCAATTGAAATTCAAAATGATATTCCTCAAGGAAATTTCCAAAAGGTTAATAAAACCAAACCATAAAATAAAACAAGAGGATAGTCTTGGTACACATGATATGGATATCATATTTGAAGATGTTCAAGGATGTATGAATGTTTTTTTTGATATGCATGGAAGAGTAGACAAACCTATTGCTACCATTTCAATTGAAAATGTTCACAGAACAGAAGAAATAGAGCAAAAAAAACAAAAACTTATGAAAGAGGCTTGTCTTTTTGTTTTTTTTCATCAAGAAGAAATGATTTTTCATGGTTTTCATGACCCTGTGACATGTTATATGGAAAATTATAACACTCAAAATTTAAGGCTTGGGATGGATTGTAAGCTCAGAGATGAACATAATGGCCAATCAACGTTAGTATTAGATATGGATTGTTTTACACCAGTGGTTTCTTTTCATCCAGTGTTGTCTTCTGATTTAGGAGGTGGTTACTTCCAACACTCTCAGTGGATTTTTTAGCCTCTTGATGGAAATCAACAGGGTAAATTTCATGAAAGAAAGAATTCAATGGAAGAAGTGAAACATGATTGTTGTCTTATGCATGTGTTGGAAGATCCATTTGAAATTTTGCTAGAAACAATAAATAGTCCCAATATTTTTGAAATTCTAAGATTCAAATTCATATATATCTTCTCGAATGGGTTACCAGTGAACAGGCTTTCGAGCAAGCATGTTCTAAATAAACAAACAGTGGGTAAAATGATGGCATGGCTACATTGGCATTTTGATTTCACTTGAATGGCAGTACATTTGAGTAGTTAGGGTAGGTAGGTGCAAATAATCTCATCAATCGGGCATAATCAAGTTTAGGTCTCCAAATAAAGTGTTCATTCATATGATTAGAGGTATGTCCAGCATCCAGCCTCTAGGTGAGAGCGGTGTGTAGACTTCAGGTTCCAACAGACATTGGTGACAGGTCAAGGTATGGCACACACCTATTGTGAGAGAATATCCAATGGATAAGGCATAAGGTCTATTGTTCTTTGTTACCTCGCAGGGAGGATAACATCCCCAGTTGGAGCCCAAGTTATCACTGTAAAAAAAATTGGAATCCAAGTCTCAGGACTTAGCAGGAGGCTAAATTAGTATAGAGGCTAAATGTTTTGAATGACAGTCATCATGGGCTACTGACAAAATTCCTTGCAGGGATAATGACTTATCACGTTCGGATATTTATTTCAAATGATAAGCCTTCGATTCAATTTTTTGGTGGTGCTCACCTGGCATCACATGGACGAAAAGTACCCAAACAATGATGATTGTCATTCAAAACATGTGTGACATTACTTGGTTTTGGGCGATTAATGTTTTATTACAGAACAAGGTAACCACAAATCAAATCGTTCATCTAATTCTTTTACAGCTAAGGGAGATAAGCACGCGCTTCATGGAAAACTGGAGGAAATGGAGAATATTGATCCAGCATCCTTCAGTGAACCAGGATGTTCAAATAATCTGACAAAATTATCAATGAAGAAGAAAGAAAAGATTGATGTACGAATATTGGTGTCAAAATTTCACAAAAAGTCTGCAGATGAACTAGAAGCAAGTAAAGAGATCAGATTAAATCCTCTCATGAAAGATTTAATCATTAATGGATATACATATGGATCCTACATGCAAGATGGAGAAAGTAAAAGGAACAAACGATGGAAGAAGGAGACTGAAGTTGAAATGGTCGAAGGTACTGGAGAAATTCATTTTTTTTGGCTCGACGCCTTAAAGGAAGAAATCACAAATCTGAAATAAATTACAAGCTAAATTAAGTATCTTTTAGGAACTTTTGTGATGATGCAGACAAGTGGTGTTCAACTTAAAATCTTGAATATGTCATTTTTTTTATTAAAACGTTCCCTAGAAAATAGGATTTCAGTTGTTGTACGTTACTCCTTCTATGGCCAATATCTATTTTTGGAATCTTGGGGAAGATGATCCATTTTGAATTCCCTATGTAATTTATCTATATATACTATCAAAAATATAAATGAATGGTTGGACTTACCGAAGAAGGGCTTGCCCTTGTAGCAGGATAACTTTGCAATTTCTTATAAATGTTTAATATAAGCAGATAAGGTTTTCTTAGATAGTTGAGATTCATCACGGTGTTGATGCTCAATGTGTTTTCTTGTAACTCATATCCATAAATGTGTTTTTCTTCTATAAATAATATTTAAGCAAAAGAAAGAATTCACCCTGCTGGTGCTCTTTCTCATATTGGTTATACTTGTCATATGTTTATTGGTTCATGGTTCAGAACTCACTCGATATTAGTGCTTTGTTTTCAGTAGCCAGCCTTTATGTTTCTTATTCCAATGCCATACCAAGAGATTCACCCTCCAGTGGATGCCTCTTGTTGATAGTAGCTTTTCCTCTCTTTTCCTCTACCATCTCTTATTACTTATTTGGTTGAATATCATACCTATTTTTCCTCTGTTCCCTCTGACATACATATATTATAACCTTTTATATGTTTTCAGGAACGGACCCCATTGCCCAATGGCCCTACTCTTTTGTTTTGTCCTAACACCTTTAAATTTTTCAACATGGCATAATCTGACCTCTATGCACGCATTTCCAAATATTTTGAGTATTTTAAGTAGCTATATCCCAAATGATTGTATGTCTGAGAGAGCCCTCTTTGTTTGGAAGGGTCAAAATCCAACCTAAATTTGGTTGAAACAATTACCTCTGTCGTTTGTCTATCATCCGAGAAAAATTTACAGAGTGCTAACACTGAGCAGGTTAACAGACGAAAACAAACAAAGGGAGGATTCATAATGATTCTTTCTAGTGTTCCCAGGTATGACACCCTTTGTATCAGAGGGACTATTTAGGGACATCAGGAAATCTCCCTAATAGATGGTGGGGCCACCCACAACTCCATTGATTCTTCATTGGTATCGAGGGAGGTACTTCAGATAGAAGATTTTGAGGGCTTTTATGTTACAGTAGAAGATGGCCACACAGTGGAGTGTCTAGATAGAGTTTCATACTTAGAGATAAAGCTAGGTAACTACACCATGAGAGACACATTTTATGTATTTGACCTATTTGACACAGAGGTGGTGTTGGGAATCCAGTGGTTGATCACCTTGGGAAAAATCACCACCAATTACCAAACCTTGGAGATGGGATTCAAATACAATGATGGGAAGAGGATTGTACTGAGGGGCATGTCGACAGTGGAACACAGGATAGTTTTATCCAAGAGGATAGAGAGGATATTCAGGCATGGGGAGGTAGCATATGTCGCAGAGT
The DNA here is from genome assembly GCA_009831015.1 of Picea engelmannii. NCBI lineage: Eukaryota > Viridiplantae > Streptophyta > Pinopsida > Pinales > Pinaceae > Picea > Picea engelmannii. The sequence continues at coordinate 770,959 of ML776674.1, read as the reverse complement.
GCTTGATCACTACATAGAGGGATTCAGAGGCTCAACAATAGTATTAGATAGAGATCGGGAACTTGTTGGGACGACATCAATAGGTTTTTGGTTCGATTCCACCAGGAAGACTACCTGATAGGGAGTTTGTGCACACCATTGAGTTAGAGGATGGGGGGAAAACTATGATCACACTACCCTATCATCATCATAGGAGGTTCAAGGATGAGATATAGAAATCAATTAAGAAATTTCTAGCGATGGGACACATCATACCTAGCAGCAATCCATTCACTTCTTCAGTTGTCTTAGTTCTGAAGAAGGATGACACCATGAAGATGCGCATCGACTACTAGGCCTTGAACAAGAAAATCATCAATAATCGATATCCTATGCCTCGCATCGATGAGTTGATGGACGAACTGCATGGGGCAGTTTTCTTCTTGAAGATTGATCTATGCTCTGGATATCATAAGATCAACATTCGAGAGCAGGACATAGACAAGACATAATTTCAATGCCACTTCGGTCATTCTGAGTTCCTAGTTATTCCATTTGGGCTAACCAATGCACCAGATACATTTTAGTATTGAATGAACCACATATTCAGGGATCAGTTGAGGAAATCAGTCTTGGTATTCTTTGACGACATCTTGGTTTACAGCAAGACATGGAAGGAACATCTGAGCACTTGGATGAGGTGCTCAGTATCATAGAGTCACAGTCACTATACTCCAAAGAGTCCAAGTGTGAATTCAGTATGACAAAACTACTTTACTTGGGCCACATTATCAGTGTGCAGGGCGTTCAAGTGCACCAGGAGAAGATCAGGGCCATTCTAGATTGGCCAATGCCCAGGAATATGACAGAGTTAAGGAGCTTCTTTGGGCTATGTAGCTATTACATGATGTTTTTCAAGTATTTTTCTTAACTTGGAGCACCACTTATAGATATCACTAGATAGGGGGCCTTCATCTGGACCGATGAGTCATAGAAATTCTTTAATCACATGAAGGAAGTCATGGGAACATATCTAGTGTTAGCATTACCATACTTCACTTTACCATTTGTATTAGAGTGTGATGCATACGATGAGGGAATCGGGGAAGTTTTGATGTAGGGAGGACACCCCATTGTGTTCGAGAGAAGAAATATCAGTCAGCCTAAGAGGCTATACTCTATTTATGACAAGGAAATGTTGGCGATCATGCATGCCTTGAACAAATTTAGACAATATTTAGTGGGCAGAAAATTCATGGTCAAAACAAATCATAACAGCTTAAAGTATTTCCTTGAGCAGAAGGATCTCAGTGATCGAAAACAAAAATGGGTGATGAAGGTGCAGGCCTTTGATTTTGACATAGAGTATCTCAAGGGGAAGAAGAAAATTGTAGTCGATGCACTGTGTAGGAGACCTGAAACATACTCTTTGATGGAGGTTTCAGCGGATTGGAAATCCCACTTGTTAGTGGAATATTCCAAGAAAACGTTCACTTGTGAGGTTTTGGATAGACAGGTTAAGGATGACAGGTACAGGTTCATTAACAATTTCATATTCTACAAGGATAGATTCTACTTAGTGCTAGGATCAAGGCTCAAGAATAATATCTTAACACAAGTTCATAATTCGCCATTGGCGGGCCATCAAGGGTTTTTCAAAACCTACAATAAGATCAGAGAGAGGTTCTCGTGGAAGGGCCTCAAGCAGGATGTTATGAGGTACATCAATGAGTGTGTGACTTGATAGTAGAACAAGTCAGAGCATACACTTTCAGCAGGACTACTTTAGCCACTTCCCATTCCAGAGCAGAAATGGGAGATCATATCGATGGACTTCATCACAGGCCTACCCAAGGTTTAGGGTAAGGAATTCATCTATGTGGTGGTCGATAGATTGACCAATTTTTCTCACTTATATGCCATACCGACATATTATAGTGCAGTTTAGGTGGCCTAGTTATTCTTGAGGGAGGTCTTTAGGCTCCATGGTTTATCGAGGAACATCGTCAGTGACAGGGACATTTGGTTTATTGGTACATTCTAGATGGATTTCTTTAGATTAGTATGGATGGAGTTGACACCCAGCACCATCTATCACCCTCAGACACATGGGCAGATCGAGATAGTCAAAAAGTGAGTTGAGGGGTATTGAGAAACTATGTGAGTGGACAGTAGAGGACATGGGTTAGATGGATACATCTAGGAGAGAATTGATACAACACCACCTACCACATTTCCATTGGCATGAAACCCTTCCAAGAATTGTATGGTTATGATGATCCCACTTTGATAGATTTGGTTTTATAGGAGATCAAAGCTCCCAAAGCCAAGGACTAGATCACCGAGAGTCAGGAGTTCTCAATTTACTGAAATATAACCTACAGACATTGCAGAATCATTAGAAGATGAGTGCGGATAGGAACACGATAGAGTGCAGCTTTGAGGTTGGAAAATTGTTTTTCCTGAGACTCCAACCCTATAGACATTCATCTCTGAAGAAGAGTGGGTCCGAGAATCTCAAGCCTAGATTCTATGGACCTTACAGGATCAGGTTTCAGGTAGGTGAGGTTTCTTATGAGCTATATATTTCATAAGGGAGCATGTTTCATAATGTGTTTCACGTGTCTTGCCTCAATAAGATCATAGGACAAATCATCATCACATCATAAGAGCTTCCCCCATTGGATGAGGAGGGATAGTTGTAGTTGGTTCCATAGGAGGTATTGGAGTTCCGAGAGAGGAAACTGAGGAGCAAGGTCATCAAAGAGTGTTTTATCATATGGAGAGGGCTTCTAGTAGAGGTTTCTATTTGGGAGAGCGACCAAGTGTTACAACACCTTGGGTTGGCATTGCTTGAGGACAAGCAATCTTGGGAAGGGATGACTTTAATGTCCCTTTGTTACGAGGAAAATATCTCTATGGCTAGGGTGAACCACAACAAATAGGTATGACTATAGAAATCAACTCAATTCTAGCATATTTTATATAAACTAATGTGCAAGAGAGGTAAGAAAGAGTCCTACATTGTCCAAACATTTGATGATGTCCACCGTTGAGAACTTCGACCCAAAGCTTTATACCTGCAACAAGTTCTCAACAAACAAGCAGAGAAAGCATATAGTGATAATATAAAAGGTTAGCACATTATATAGCATAATCCATTAATATACAAAACAAACATTCCCATGGATCATAACACATATATTTGAAAGATATCAATTGGATGGGAAAGGAGTATTTCTATTAATAAATGATCATCAGAAGTTAAAATATTACATACTTTTGTGTCGGCATGGTTCAAAACCAAGAAACCGAGTTCCTTCCAACTGGGCCTCCACCACTTCAATCCTCTACCAAAGGAAATCTCATATAAGGAAGACAAAGAGGTTCTCCATAAATAAGGGAGGAGCTTGGTGGTTGAATACTGTGTTCAGACTTAAAGGACAAAGGGATGCAAACTCAATATGAAGTAAATAATTTCTCCAGATTAACTTTGCTCTCAAAGTTGAATTCTCTCTCCTTTTCCATAGCTCGGAATTGGCTTATTTATATCCTTCAAAATGCAACTGAAGGGCCGAGTCGAAACGTTTCCAGTATATGGAAGGCCAAGAATCAAAGATCTCCTATCGTGACATGGAAACCCGACATTTAATTTTGATTTTCTGGCACAAATCCTGATGTATGTGGGATGTAGTGGAGTAGTCAGCATATACTCTTGTTGTATAGCTTGCAAGGTGCGTAAAAGTGGAAAAATATTTATTTTTGTCTCTAGATTCATCAATCAGGGAAAGTAAGTATGCATGGGGGAATGGAATAAGTCCCTCTTTGAAATATTGCATAGGGTGAGGAAAATATTTCTCTAACGCCCTTTCTGAATAGGATCTCTAGAGAGGAGGCTTAATAGTCTAAAAAACCTCGTTATACTATATCCAGGGCCATACATGGGTAAACATGGTTATTAGAGGTCACTTCATCTGAGGGTGGTATAATTCAAAAGTGACATTGAGCTAAAAGTGACTAAAAGCGCTTTTAAGCCAAAGTGAGCTAAAAATAGAATAGATGAGATAAAAATAGGTCAACAATGAATTAGGGTTTCAGGAAGCTATAAGAAAAGGGTAAAGTGACATAATTCATCATTATGAAGAATTTGACTTATTAGTTGAGGAGAGAGTCGCATCTCGAGAGAGAGATTGTGGATTCTAGGAGGAAGACACCTAGAGGATGATTTCGGTGTTGAGAGACACACCCTAGTCACCGGGAAGATCACCCATATCTTCCATTATACTTTTGCAGTAGTTATCCAGTTGCAACAGTGAGGATGCACTTGTCTAAGGAGGGCACAACTATTGAGTATTAGTTGAGTTTACTTTTCCCAGCTAGGGAGAATCCAATGATTCTCCTCCAACCCAGTTGATATGAGGGAAGGGAACTTCTATTTCCCTGTTTCTCGCTAGATTCTGATGGAGAAATCATCTTGGTTGCATTTATAAGGGTGCGAAAGTTGGGGAGGACACATTTGGGATTCTCGAGAGATCATCAGATCTGATCCAGGGAAATACTTCTGAACCATTTTAGAGGATCCTAGGTCGCTTAGTTTGAGACCCTTATCAATAGATTATGATGGGGGAATCACTAGGGCACAGTTTCTAGCAGCTGAGGGGGCACATTTCTCTAAGGGGATCCATCTAAGGTCCAAACATATCAGCAGAGGGTCGATTTCCATTCTGTCAATCACCAGGACTAAGTGAGAGGTTAGAGCACACTGTTTGAGACAGTTTCCAGGATAATCCAAGGAGTTTAGCCACCAAGGTGAACTTTCCAGTCTTGCAGTAGTTGTTGTATGAGTTGTCATAGCTTGCAGAAGATCCTACAACTCATCCATTGATCCATCATAATTCTTCTATTATCGGGTATCATTGTTTTAGTTTTCTTATTTTATTCTAGCTAAGATCCTTTTGTCTCTCATCTAGCCGAGAGATTTATTTTACTCAACCACATATGGCATTGTAAACCGCAGAAATATCATAATATATGATTTTCATTTTTTGTCATTTACTATCTGTATGCTTATTCATATGTTGTAAACACTTATTTATTTACACACACATGTGAAAAACAGCAATCATGTTAAAAATCGCAGCTTAAATGCATCCAGAAACCCCGTGTATCAGATCAGACAACAGACATAGTAGATTAGCAACATTTCCTAGACTAGTCAGATCTAGGATATTATAGAAAACCCAATCGTGGGACAAAAAAGGAAAATAGTAGGCACTCCAAGAAAAAAAACCTCAGTGGAGATAATGCTACCTCATATCCCATACATCGTAATTGTAGTTGAAGAAATGCTAGGAAAAGTGGAAATTTGAAGTATACAGATCATGATGTAATGGACACAACAAAGTTTCTTGATCTTGCGTAGGAAATATATTTAGAGAACAAGGAGGTAGGACCCTCAATAAATCCAATTTTGGAGCCCGCGCAGTGGATCAAAGGAGTATATAATTCGAGTATTATGAATTGGTTGGAAATACGGCATTTTGGGCATGGTAAGGACATGGGAAATTGTGTGAAAAAATTGTTGGAAAGACTACATGGAGGTATCATATGGATGGGCAGGTTGTTCCATATAGATGTCGACCTCATAGAAAAAATCACAGGTTTTCCAACCAGTGGCATAAAACTAGAGGACTGCTTGGAGAACAAATCAAGGGACAAGGATATTGCAGAAGATATTAAAGCACAGTTCGAGAAAGATGGGGGAAACAGGGGCATAGTGATAAAGGACATCAATGATCCTGCGATGAGGTTTTCCATGAAGATTATAGCTTGTAAAATCTTGTGGAAGTGTAGAGAGGAAGAAGCCCTGGTAGGAGTCATAGAAACAACTACGCAGTGCGCAAAGGGTATATAATTCAAATAGGCACCCTATTTATTGAACCAATTTTTTATAGAATGTAGGGATGCACAGGATAATGGGACATAATTCCACTACTCTTGGATATTGATATTGGTAGCATTGGTAGGCTGGAAGGAAMCCAAATTCACATCCTTTCTGGAAAGAAGAGGTAAATTTCGCCAACGTGTGGAGAATCCCAATTGAAGTAGTCAAGGAAACTAAAGGAATTGCTAACATTTTTTCAAGGGCAGAAGTTGTTGTAGGAAAATCTGCCTGCGGACAAGTAGATCGACCTCTAAGGCTTGACCTTAACCTTAGACAGAAAAATGCTTATCATGGACACTGACTTCCTTTCAAATCTATCTAAGCCTAATGCATGAGAAGGGAGGATGATAGAAGTACCTTTTAACCGATGTTTGTCCCTGCACGCTCCGAGTTGCGCTCCAATCCTTTTGCTCCTCACTGAGGTCTGTGGACAAAACGAGATACAACCTCTTCCTACTCTATTGACATTAGCTTGAAAACAGATCTATCATTAAATGATAAGTTCATGTAACATCAGACACAAACTAGAAAGAAACAGGCCAAGCTTGTCATATTAATGAGAATAACGACAGGAATGCTTACAATCGTAGATGCGAATGCGACAACTTCGTCAAATCCTCTTCGTCTAACCCTTGCCTGAAAGATCCACAACCTGGATGACAGCAGCTTCAATGATTACTCTCCTTTGGCTGACTGTGTGTCTCCTCCAAGATCATAAGTTCCATATGTTCAGTTCTTCCCCCCCAATTAGCTATGTTCCAACACCACTTATGAGATCCTAAGTTTGGTGTGATTCTCTTCTTCCAATCCTCACTTATGAGATCATAAGTTTGACATCCTCTATTTTGCAGTCCATACCACTCATGAGATCATAAGTTTGGTATGATTCTCTCTTTTCCATCCTCTTTTCACCATTAGAAAGCTTGCTTATATAGCCTTGGAGAGGCTCAACAATCTTGAGATATCCTTGGGGAGGTTGAGGATTTGCCTCCTTCAGTTGAGGATCGGCCCTAGGATCATGGATGGACTAAGGATTCGAGCTCAACTGCTTTCCAAGAATGAAAAGATGCTTCCCCCATTCATCTCAACATCTTAACAACCGCCCAGAATAGGTAGCTCTCCCTCAAAAGGGCCATCAGAGCGTTGTAGCGCTCCCTAGTAGGATTTAGGGGGTGCCAGCACTCTCAAAATCTATAGCGATCCCTCAAAAGGGCCAAGGAGCGTTATAACGCTCCCTGACAGTGTATTGGGGAGAGTCGGCACTTCGAGATAGTGTAAGGGGGAGCGCTCCTCTCCAAAACTCAGTTTTTTGGGTGCTTTCAGATGGCAAAAGGTTTGCAATCCTATTGACTCATTTCTCCTCTTCCCAATCAGATGTTTGAGGTGTTTCAAGTGTCTTTCTCATGTCGTCATAGGTGTGACATAGGCATCATGGAAACATGATTTGTTTGATGTTTTTACGACACTTGTGAGCCACATATGACACTTGCGACCTTGTGAGCAAAATGTGACACTTGCAACCTTTGTAATGACGACACTTGCGCCACTATCAAAGTGAGTAATTTTGATGTGTAATAGATTGCCCCCCAAAGTATGAAGTTAGAAGATAGGAACTGATAACTGAAATTCTTTGTAGACTCTCAAGCAAGGGTATAGACTCGGAGAACCTGATGGAAGCTGCACACAAACATCCAACAAATATCATGACATATTTCAAAACCCAAGGCAGGCATACCTATGCTTGGGTGATCAAGACTTAGTAGGATATGGCCGCCATAAAATACACTGCGGATCCATAATTGTATTGATAAAAAGGTATAGCCACCGAAGATACAATGTGGATCTATACTCTGATGACTCGGACTGATCGTAGCCACGAAGAATACACAGTGGATCTATGAGATGATAAGACATAGCCACGACCAATACAAAGTGGATCTATGTAGAAGTGTATGTGTCATTGTTCAATAGAACTCCTTCGTAGCCTCGGCGAAGCATATATCAAAGTGATGGCTCAACCCAGGGTCTTCATACCAATCCCAATATGGTACGAATCTAACCATGTGAATGGATGTCTTGACGTCGAACATGGCAGAAACCAATTTATTACCGGTCAATGAGGTAAACCATTAACAAGTGCGAGGGAGATCACCATTAATGTCAATGATTCCCAAGGTACCCAAGTACATTCCAGCGAATGTGAATAGATGAGTTGAGGTCGAACATCCATGGAATCATTCGATCAGGGGTCAATGATGTAAACCCACTGTCAAATGTGAGGAGGCCTGCCATTGAGGTATGCAGGTCCCAAAGTACTAAATAGTTTCTAAGTCTAATTCCTGGATAAGGTGTTGGAGTCGACAGGAATAGACTTGTCAAGGGAGGGCCTTGATGTATCCCCCATCAACGACACGAAACGAACATAGAGATGTAATTGGAAGATCAAATGGACATGGACTGACACAGGTTTTGAGGCAAGATATTTGGGATGGTTGACTCTCGAGGTGGATACTTCCCTTGAACACTGAGGCACAACAGAAAAACATGACATGGACCAAAACTATGCAGTGGATACTGTGACTTGCGTCAGGTGACCCAAAGGAGTGAAAGGAACTCGAAGGATTGGCTCAGTGCAGAGGTTTAGCGGGTTATGATATATGCAAAATGAAAAAGTGTCGTGTTCAAGGGAAACTCTAAGAAATGCTAGATGATGTTCTCAAGAGACTGCTTGGCTTGCTCCTTTCAATTTTTTCCCCCATCCAGATAGACGAGTACCTCTTTTTTATTTAACGAGCTCGAGGAGGATAACACATGCTCGATATAACTCACCTTCGATAAGTTCCTCTTCCTTTGTTTAACGAACCGGAAGAAGTAAGGGATCGGTCCCATATGGGCCTGTCGATGTGTGCTTTAACGAGTCCAAAGACAGAAAANTCGAAGGTTTTTCGGGATTATAGAGTTTGGAAAAACACTTAAAAGAGAACTCTCTCAGTTCCTTTTTCGTACAGTAGTCCAACGAGACCGAAAAAGGGTTAAACTATCTCTCGCAAGACGCCCTTTCTAACCTTTTAACGAGTGTGAAAGGAAGCAAGATCACTCGACAATCTTTTCATGTTTAGAGAGTCTGAAAAGGGTTTAAAGGAGACTCCAGGGGGGTTCCTTTTTCATGTGTTCATATCCGTACGGGTCCGAAAAAGAGATAAAAGTTTACCCGATTGCATTCTCATGTATTTACGAGCATGAGAAAGAACAAAGACTAAGCTCGGTATGCCCCCAGCTTGAAAGTTGGTGACTTGACTCCAGAATGATCATCAAAGGCTGGAGACATGCCCCCCAAGCTTCAATTCATTCACCGACTTTGAGGTTGTCACCAATTTCTGTGCTAGATGGAGAAAAAGGATACAGGTGGATGAAATGAAGGTTCAAAACGAGACCTAACGAAAGACTCGACTCGACATCTACGAGATCTGGAGAAAGACTCAACTTGAAGGGGGAGGCGATTGTTTCATTTTTTAACGAGATTGACACAGGAAAAGAACTATGCTCAGGGTTCCAGGTTCGATCCCTAGATTGTTTTTTCATTTTTTAACGAGATTGCTACAGAGAGGAAAACTATGCTCAGGGCCTCTGTTTCATTTTTAAATGATCTTTCCATAGAGAAGAGAAACTATGCTTGTGACATGCCCCCAGCATGAAAGCTAGTGGCCTCTGTTTCATTTTTTAACGAGCTTGCCATAGAGAAGAGAAACTATGCTCGAGACCTCTGTTTCATTTTTTAATGAGCTTGCCACAGAGAAGAGAAACTATGCTTGTTATGCCCCCAGCATGAAAGCTATTGGCCTCTGTTTCATTTTTTAACGAGCTTTCCACATAGAAGGGAAACTATGCTCGTGGCCTCTATTTCATTTTTTAATGAGCTTGCCACAGAGAAGAGAAACTATGCTCGAGACCTCTGTTTCATTTTTTAATGAGCTTTCCACAGAGAAGATAAACTATGCTCGTGATTTCTTCTTGATCATGGCTTCTAAGAGGATAATGCTATGGAAGGATACCATGTCAAGGGATAGAACTCGGCCATGGATTTCAAGAGATCTTCACTGGATGGAAGATAATCACTCGAGGAGGGACATAGGTCGAGGGTCGTGACAGGGGTAAGGAGATCAGGCTCCAATAACCCTACCGAAGATATCACCATGTCAACTACCGGATCCAAATCATCGGAAGTTGAGGTCATGGGAGACAACGCCACATAATTGACATGCGGCGGGGGCGATACTGTCTGCATATAAGAACCACTTAGGGAGGTAACCCAGTCAGGGCCGATGAATGAAAGTTGATCAATAGTCACAATCCTTCCATCGTGAGGGAAATATATCACACGGAAAAGGGTGGATACAATAGCTTTCATAGCATAGATATAATCTCTCCCAAGGAGTAAAAAGAAATCCAAGGGGTCTCGGACTACCATGACATCGATAAAGATAGTTTTCCCTCCCAAAGTTACAGGAAACTGAGGAAGGATCCCTAAAGGTTGACTAGTTCCTCTGTTAAAAGCTAACAGACTATGTGTAACCGGTGCAAGTTGTGGACAACCCAAAGCGTACCAAGTAACAGAACACAAAATACTAACGGATGCACCTTCATCGATCAACGTTTGAGGAAGGTACCGACCACGAACCTGTACTGTAATCTGGAAAGGAACGTGAGAGGGAAGACGGGGTCCAGTTAGCACACCCCAATCAAAAAGGATGGCCTCATTACTTGGAGGGGGTTCTACAGAATGAGGAGGAATGCCCCCACGCATGGTAGAGTCTGTATTAACAAGAAAAACATGGGCAGTATCGGGTTTACTCTCTAGAAGGAGAGTAGGATCGACCGATGATTGGATCGGATCAACCACTTGAGTTTCATTCTCCAAGGCAAGAATGGGGTCGATGGGTGGAAACAGATCGACCGCTTTGGCACTCTTCAGAGGAAGAGTGGGGTTGACCGATGAGGGAATCAGATCAACCACTTTGGTGTCACTCTTTTGATGAAGAGTGGGGCTGATCGATGACGGAACTGGATCAGCTACTTGGGTTTGTGGTTCAATCGAGGAGGAAACTAGATCGACCACCTGATCAACTGGACTGACCGGGGATGGAACTGGATTGACCAGTCCATCAACTAATGATGGGTCGGGGGAAATCTTACGATAACCTTTTGGAAGTTGAATTTTTTCCAAAAGAGAAGAAGCCTCGTCCATGCGAGGACAAAGGTGAGAGTAGTGGTTACCTTTACATAACATGCAAGGGAACTCGACAGTTTTCTTCTTCTTACCAACCTGAACATCACTAGTTGACAGGGTGTCATCGACATGACCGACAGAGGCCGATGATGTGGAGGACCACATTTCTAAGACCTGGGTAAGACCGGAGAAATCCCTCAGAAAGTGGTCACCCTTACAAAGGCTGCAAGGGAATTTAGGTTTTGGATTGTTTCTTTTAATCTTGTTTCTCTCATCAACACTCCCAGTACTATTAACAGTAACTGGTTGCTTGAAGCCAACATTTGATGTTGCTGGGGTCTTGGTCCTTTTCGGGCTCTTCTTCTTCTTCTCTTTCTGTTTCTTCTTCTTCTGATCAACCTGGCTACTTGCTTTAGAGCTTTCACTAGGCGAAGAAGGAGAAATGGAAGGAGACTTGATGGGTGAAGAAGGAAAAAAGTCGACGTGAGGTTGATGTGTGGGTGGTGTATTGACATCCAAAGTATTAGGTGCAACTGAAACATTGAGAGGATTCGGGATCACCGGAGCGGGGAACAACCAAACTGGTAATCCAATGGTGAGTCCTGGAAGACTCAGTGTGGCAACATATGGAGGACCAAAGTTTCCAAATGAAGGAAAGGTATAAGGTTCCCCAGAAGAAGGGGTTCCTCCATTGGTACTCCTAGGATTCGATGCCATTAACACTGACTCGACCTAAAGTCCACTACATAAAAGAAACAACATACGCTAATAGAATCTAAGAATCACAACCAAGCAAACAGGACCTTCTTTCGATGACCGTACTAGTTGGTGATGAAATCCAACATCGCGTGATCAAGTCCAGAAGGGGCGGGGATAGGGTGGAACAGTTACAATGGTGACCTACTTAACGGACTTACGCCTTGGTGCAAGCTTCCACGCAGTAATTGTGGATTTACCCTCCAAGGAGC
>ML776674.1:741764-757306 GCA_009831015.1 Picea engelmannii | reverse complement strand
ACAGAAAAATGCTTATCATGGACACTGACTTCCTTTCAAATCTATCTAAGCCTAATGCATGAGAAGGGAGGATGATAGAAGTACCTTTTAACCGATGTTTGTCCCTGCACGCTCCGAGTTGCGCTCCAATCCTTTTGCTCCTCGCTGAGGTCTGTGGACAAAATGAGAAACAACCTCTTCCTACTCTATTGACATTAGCTTGAAAACAGATCTATCATTAAATGATAAGTTCATGTAACATCAGACACAAACTAGAAAGAAACAGGCCAAGCTTGTCATATTAATGAGAATAACGACAGCAATGCTTACAATCGTAGATGCGAATGCGACAGCTTTGTCAAATCCTCTTCGTGTAACCCTTGCCTGAAAGATCCACAACCTGGATGAAAGCAGCTTCAATGATTACTCTCCTTTGGCTGACTGTGTCTCCTCCAAGATCATAAGTTCCATATGTTCAGTTCTTCCCCCCCAATCAGCTATGTTCCAACACCACTTATGAGATCCTAAGTTTGGTGTGATTCTCTTCTTCCAATCCTCACTTATGAGATCATAAGTTTGACATCCTCTATTTTGCAGTCCATACCACTCATGAGATCATAATTTTGGTATGATTCTCTCTTTTCCATCCTCTTTTCACCATTAGAAAGCTTGCTTATATAGCCTTGGAGAGGCTCAACAATCTTGAGATATCCTTGGGGAGGTTGAGGATTTTCCTCCTTCAATTGAGGATCTTCCCTTGGATCATGGATGGACTAAGGATTCGAGCTCAACTGCTTTCCAAGAATGAAAAGATGCTTCCCCCATTCATCTCAACAGCTTAACAACCACCCAGAATAGGTAGCACTCCCTCAAAAGGGCCATCAGAGCGTTGTAGCGCTCCCTAGTAGGCTTTAGGGGGCGCCAGCACTCTCAAAATCTATAGCGCTCCCTCAAAAGGGCCAAGGAGCGTTATAACGCTCCCTGACAATGTATTGGGGAGCGTCGGCGCTCCGAGATAGTGTAAGGGGGGGCGCTCCTCTCCAAAACTCAGTTTTTTGGGTGCTTTCAGATGGCAAAAGGTTTGCAAGCCTGTTGACTCATTTCTCCTCTTCCAAATCAGATGTTTGAGGTGTTTCAAGTGTCTTTCTCATGTCGTCATAGGTGTGACATAGGCACATGGAAACATGATTTGTTTGATGTTTTTATGACACTTGTGAGCCACATACGACACTTGCGACCTTGTGAGCAAAATGTGACACTTGCAACCTTTGTAATGACGACACTTGCGCCACTATCAAAGTGAGTAATTTTGATGTGTAACAGAAGTGAAAGAAGATGAAGAGTAGGTAAAGGGAGATAGCTCTCATAAAAAGAAGGTATAGGATGATGAAACATAAAAGAAAAAAATGGAGGTGCACACCTCAACCCCAACCAAGAAGAGGACTAGAACACAGGAGGGAGAAATAAGAAAATGAAATACCATAAGAATCCCCCAATACTCACTGTCACAGAAGACGATGCAGAATTCATCGTAGATAAATTCCAAGATAGAGGGGAGAATGAAGTACTTGCAGTAGAAGTACAAAGAGAGGAAATTATGGATACGTTATTAGAAGTGAATTCCATTCTACATAGGCTGCAGATAAGTACATTGCATCATACTACAACACAGCAAAAATAAAAATCACATGAAGCACCAATATAGAAATAACAGGAAAATATAGTATAGACAATAGTAAACGGCAGTGACAGGTTTGAGGTCACATAGGAAATGTTGGAATTAGAAGCAAACATGGTGCAGAAACAAGTGAAGTATGTATAACATATATATTTGTTCCTAGCACACATACCCACAAAGGAATTATATGGGTTACAGGTGAGTGTGATGCAGGAGGTCTAGTCTCAAGCTAGGGTGGATTCCACTAACCTATAGATCAACAGGGAGGTTAAGGAGATATTGTAGGTAACTTGTGAGAAAATAACACTGGAGAAGGAGGAGGAGAAACAGTGCACAAACAAACTAGAGAAGAAACTTGCATAAGTATACAGAAGCATACCAAAATGTGCACATGAATTGGAGGTCACAACAGAAGAAAAGATACAAAAGATTATGCAGAAAATGGAGAGATATAAGCCAGAGTTAGAAAAATTAATAGAAAAATTGACTCTAAGAACACCCCCAGAACTGAGGTAATTGAGAGAGCAGGAGGCTACTACGCACATAGATAGCATAACGCATGAAGTAAAAGTAGTTACAGAATTGTATAACAAGATTGCACACATTTGGACCAGCCTAGAAGAAGACAAGAGGACACAACAACTGGATCAAAGATATGAAAACGTCACCATGGAAGTACAAGATTTAAAACAGAGGAAAAAATAAATTGCCATACTGGAAAGGATGAAGAGTGTGCATTAAATGAAGAACCTGCAAGCATAATTAAAGGCAGTAAAAGGATAAAAAAATAAAGGAAGGATCTATTGAAGCCATTGCAGCAAGAGGTCGAAATAATGATAGAAGAACTACAAATAGAGAAATGAATACCAGCACAAGCACATGCAAAAAGCAGGGAAGTGTTGAAAGAGCACATTGTTGCGCAAGATGTGGAGATATTGGCATAAAAGAGTGTGCAGGAAAAGTAGAAATTCCAGGTGAACTAATTCTAAGTGGCTTGGGATGAGCCATGGGTTAGTGTTGGGGTCTTGTTGGAGAAGGCAATTTTGGGGTCTAAGCACAGTAAGTGAGTGTCATAACCCTAAATTGCACCAGACGTGCATACCTGGCATTAGGCCATCTTACTTGTTATCTTTTTCAAGCCATCACTAAACATCTCTTCTAAAAAACATATTTTTGAAGGCGTATGCACCCTACACCACTACTTCCCACGTACACACGCTTGTTGCACCACTACAGCTCGTGTACACTCACAAAAAATCACGAAAAATGAAAATTGAATATGGATACAGGTTTCTAGGTCGTTACTTAACCGTTTGACCACCCATAGCCAGTCACCCCAACCGTTTCTATCTCTTTTGGACTATAAAAGAAGGTGTTGGGGCCCCATTCCTAAAATAAGAACCAGATCATAGAAACTCTACCCATTTCAATATTCCCCCTTTGCCCCAATATTTTGCAACCACATTGTGAGTTTGAGCCAGAATTCCTTCTTCCTCCTTTGCAAATCCTTGCCATTTCCCTAGAGAAAACTGAAGAGGAGAAGAATGCGTGGAAGCAGTTGGTGCATGGTGAAGAGGATCCCAGGACCAATTTTGAGGAGCAATGTCGATCTCATGTTGTAAATTAATTTTGTGAGAATAATATAAAGAATAAATTTTTCCATCCCGCCAAATGACGTCTTAAATCTTTATGATTTGTTTACATTTCTTGGTTATGATGTCTAACCCACTAATCCATACATAGAATGCATTCTTTTAGTTTCTTGTTTTTCTTTTGTTGAATGCAAGTTAGCCTTGGGAGGAGACTTGCAGTCAGGAGACAATCGAGCGCAAAGGGATCGACACCAGACGCGGATTTTAAGGTATGCCTACCGGATCCTTGTACTTTGTATTTTATGTATGATTGTGGGATAACGTCAGGATAGTTGATAAAAAGTAGGAGACTTTAGAGGGTTACCTCTGCCTACACTTTAGAACCCTAGTGTAGTCCGTAGAGGGGTTTTCCATCTATAGCAGAATTGGCGACCATACTGGCGAAGCCTCTAGGTTCTTTGGGGATATTTGTTTTTGGGTGCTTTGAATCAGTTTATTCACTATTTTTGAGATTTTGTAAGCTTCTATGTCTTTAAGGGATGTTGGTATTCCATACTAATACTCCATGTTGGTGCTTGACTGTTGTTTTTCAATTTTTTTGAGAAGTTACATAGGTGTACCCGGTCTGTAGTGGGCCTGCATGCGTCCATACGTGCCCTACCTTTGGACAGCCCATGTACATATGTTGGCTTTTGAAGTGTCAGTAAGGTGTCTGTATTGAGAAAAAAAAAATCTTAGAAGAGGGAGTCATCCTGTTCCCTGTTAGAAGTCACATTTCTCAGGGGTTTTCTTGATCTAGCCTTGGTCTCTATTATAGCAGTTTGTAGCCTAGGTCTGACCTCAGTATATTTTTCTTTTCATCAAAATATTTCTTGTGTTTTCTTTGATAGGGTTTTTAGACAAGTTTGTGAGTCTGCATTGATCTTCTTGTTTGGTATTGTCAGTGACTCCCTACGATATGCGATTGGGCCTGAATTCATTTCTTGGTCTTTACTTGTCATCATTTTTCCCTTTTTTGATTTAGAAGAAAAGAAAAGAATTCATTTTCAAATTTCTTGTTTTAAAGCGTAAAACAATAAAAATAAAAATAAACTTTCATTTCTTTGTTTGGTAAAGTATTTTAGGTTAGTTGTTTCATTTACTAAGGAAAAATAAAGTTTTCTTAAGTTCTTTACTTGAATGCTTAGGACATTAAGTAGCTTGTAATCGAGTGAAATATTGTTTTAAGTTTTTATTTTCAAAGATCTGAGAAAAGTAGTTACGAAAAGTTTGGTGAAAGAGTTTTAATTTGGCAAATCTTTATTTGTGAAGAAGGATTAGTTTGTTTTCAGTTTCATCTTATGCTCTTCTCTTTTGTCTCTTAAAGAACATCATTGGTTTCACATCTGTTCCCTTTGACTTAAGACATCCACTAAAATTAACGCTTAATTAAAAGTTATTAGACTTTGTGTTTGTAGGGTCCATCAATGGAGTCTAGGCTAGAGCCTTGATTTAGGATTGCAGGGGAAACTCTTCAAGGCTACAAAAACAAACATAAGAGTCTGAGCTAGGGAGTGCTTGAAAGTCCAATAACCGTGAAAGTTATCTGGGACCCCCCTCTAACACAGGGGCTAAACACGAGGTTGTGTAAGGAAAGGTAATAGAGATAACCCCTCCAGAGTCGGACCAAGCATAGTGGGGAACGCATACATAGGGCTTATCTTGGGATTTTGTTGATCACATTTGCCACGGAGATTCGTGGGTCTCGAATCTATTTGAGGTCCTCAGTCATCTTCTGGAAAACTTGCTTTCAATACCATTGATAGGTTTCAGGCTTGATACCCTTCTCATTGCGGTCCACCCGACTGTCGATTGTACCCTCTTGGTGACTATTCACGCGCTGGAAACCTAGTTGCCTTTATCTTAGTGACTTACACAAGCGACTGCGGGGGTATACCACGGTACCTAGGGCAGACATTGGGCCATTCATTTTAGAGTATACCCGGAGGGTGATTTCATATTTGATTTTCAATTGCACCGGTAAGTTTCTCTAGTGTTGGTTGGTGTAATTGTTCTTCCTACTGGCTAGTGATCTGCTTGTCTTATCTCATAGGAGATTTTTCTAGTGTGTGATAGTTTTTAACATTAATAGAAATCCCTAGTGTGTCATTAATCTTCTCACACCATGGAGGATCAGGAGCTTCGTCAGTCCTAAAGGCTTCTTGGTCTGCCGCCGGTTAATCTGGAGCCACCCCTGCCACCACTAAGGAAAATAATAGACCAGCAAGGGCCTTTTGAGGTGACCAAGCCACAGGAAACTAAGCCTGACCCATATCCAAGAGGAGAAGATTTGATTCCAAAGGAACCAACCATTTCCTAACTCAGAGTGGAAGCTCTTGGTCCTTATAACCCTCTGATCACAAATCTATCGACGCCCATCGTCATACAGGTTAAACCTTACGAGCGTCAGGTAGTGTCATGAGCAGCGATGGAGAAAAATGTTGCTACTTCTTCAAGGAATTCTCATACTCCCTCTACGGCTGTCACTACAGGGGGTTTTCCACCTTGTAAACAACCGTCGCCAGTCCATACCACCATGGTCTCAGTTGCCTCTACTTCGGGCAATGGTCTGATTCTATCTATGGCGATGATCACTGCTCCTTTCACCCAAAGTGTGAAAAGCCCTCCGTTCTCATACGAGATGCCTAGCTTCGATACGAACTCTATCCTTTCCTACTCCACTCTACAGAATTTAGGTCTAGGTGCAAGGAGATCTAACGCTCCTCTCCAAGGATCCATGGGGGGCACTTCATCTCCTTATAACACTTTCCCTTATGGAGGGGGTCATATACCTCCTTCCTCCCCTTTGCTTTACAGTCCTTACCAGCACTCTGTCAGGCCGAACGTAAACTATAGTTCGTTTGGAGCAGGTAGTCAAGGACTTCCTTCTTACAGCATGTTGGTAGGTTTGAAACCATTCTCTTTGTTCAGGACATTTGGTAACAACGCATTCTCATCAGATGTCATCTCGGTCGGGGGAAACCCCGGTTATGGAAAAAAAAATCCTATGCAGGGTATTATTCCTACACAGGGAGGAAACTTAGGAATTCCTTCCTCACAAGGACCTTGGAATCTGTGGCAGGGATCAATTCCCTTGTCAGGGATGTCGATTAGGGGAAACCCCTGCCATAGCCAATGGAACCCTGGGAAAGGCTCGGCACCTATGCCCGTCGTATCGGCAGGGGGAAACCCTTCCCAAACCCTTGGAATGTGACACAAGACTGGTTCATGACATCTTATTATGGGAGTTAGCCGATGACATCTCAATAAGCACAGAATCTGTACCCTAGTCATAGCCATGGTTATTACCAGAACCCTGGATAGCAACCTAACTTTTCCTGGCAGTCACTTTTAGAATAAAATGATGTCTGAGTTGACATCAAAGCTTGGGTTGAGGCAAGAAAATTTGTCACCCTAATACCCACAAGTGAATGGTCAGGTGGAAGCTGTGAATAAATCCCTTAAAACTATTCTACAGCGAACGATCAATTCAGCCAGGTCAAATTGGCATTTGATGTTGTACTCAACACTATGGGCCTAACGAACATCTATTAAGACTGCAACTGGTTTCTCACCTTTTCAACTCGTTTATGAGTTGGAAGCAGTCTTGCCTATTGAGTGCCAGATCTCGTCTCTAAATTTTGCAGTACAGTTGTTGCTAAACACTTCACCGCTTGAAGAGTGTTTATTATATCTTGAGCAGCGTCGGGATGAAGCCTTGGCTAACGAGGCTCACAAACAAAAATTCAAGTGTCAGTATGATCGGTCCATCCATCCTCAGATTTTCTCTGAAGGTGAACTTGTCCTAGTCTATGACCAAGATAAGGACCCCCTAGGGGAAGGCAAGTTCAAACCCATGTGGGTCAGACCTTTCATTGTGAAGGAGGTTCTAAAGAAGGGCACTTATCATCTAGTGGACTTTGATGGAAATTCTTTGGAAAAGCCTAGAAATCCGCTCTACCTCAAGAAGTATTACTCATAGGTGGGTTGCCTTGGGTGACTTCTTGTACATATGTATAGTTCTTGTACATTTTTTAGCCTTTGTTTTTTTAGTTTTATGGACGTGTCATTTTTAATGTCATATTTTTCACTGTGGCAGATGTCAAGTGAATCAGAGGTGTTCATTGGGTTTGCAAACGGTGCTAGCCAGCACACTCATAGGCTTTCTTCCGCAGCTTGGGTGATTTTCACACCTCAGGGCCAGTTGCTATCTTCAGGAGGTATCTGTTTAGGTGATGCCACAAACAATGTCACCAAATACAACGTAGTCTTAGAGTTTCTTCGTGACGCTTTGTCGCATGGCATCTCTCACCTCCAAGTCTACTTAGACGCTCAGTTGGTTATGTCCCAATTAATGGGGTTTACCACATTTATGATCCTACTCTACACCGAAGGTTCCTTACGTATATCCATGTTCCTAGGAGATTGAATCAAATCACATATACTCTAGCTAATCATGTATTAGATTGGAATATTCCACACATGTAAGGAAAATCACACACATGCACATGTAAATACATTTGTAAAATATATGTAATCCATAAGACAAAAAAAGATGTAAATACGCATATATATATCAAAAATATCAGAGTACATGGGTGGGTGCAAGCATCTCAAAAATATGTTCAGTAAGAGCCACGGGGCTTATGCCCTCAAAAATATACAAAAGGTTCCCTCGAAACGTAAGTAGTCTATCCTAGCTAAGGGCGGGGCCTGTTGGCCCTATCATAGTGAACGACGGTGTTCACCAAATGCCGAAAGAGTTGGACCCAGTTCCATGGCACCCCAACAACATGAGGTTGCATCGACGGTGAGAGGTCCTCAATCTCTTCCATAGGGACTATACAAGTGAGTGCGGTAAGGTTTCTCTCCACCCATCTCAATACTCTCTTAGCCTCTCCGGCTGGAGGCCCCTCTGTTGTTATTTTTGGTCTAATGGTTGTAGCTGGTCTTGCCTCTGGTTGAGGACATCGCCTAGTCCTCGAGAAGTCTGTTGGACGCATTGGTCCCACATCTGTACATAACAAATACATAAGTGTCAGATACTCTGGTATACAAAAAAAATGATATATATAAAAAGACATAAAACTTAAATAACTTTGAAAAGAAAAATTACCCATCTCTCCTCTCTCCGCTCCAGGAGGTACAGGCATGTTAGGATCCCTAGAAAAATTGATCCCGGCATAGGGGTAGTCCTCTATTGCTATAATTTGTCATGACCACTAGTCAAAAAAATTATCATTGAAGGCCTCGATGGTCCTCCCTCCCCCCTGTCGCAGCAACAACACTGCCCCTCTACATAGAGCTTGGAGAGAGGCCTCATGCCCTAGTATAGTCTCTCGAGGACTGAGACTGGCTACCCTCTCAAAGAAAAAGGAACACAAAACAGTCCCAAACCTGAAGTTTCGGTGCTCCCGTATTTGACACTCTGTTAGCTATCACTTCATGCAATCTAGGATGGTTGTACTCCAGTCGAAAATCCATGAATTTAAGCACTGTACTACACAATGCATGTGACCCCGGGAGGCCTAATTCAAATTCGTTGATCCAATGATCCACCCAATGAGTAGAACTATCATTTTGAGTGATAGGTTATTGATCTTATGTATAGGCATCTGAGAACCTACTTTCTCAGTACCAGCCTCGCAATGGAGTCCAATCAACTCCTCAATGTTTTGAGGCCTAGGGGGGAAGGTATGCAAGTTGACTAGATCCCCTCTCCTCAAGAGACCAATCAGGAAGTAAATTTCTTCAATCGTTGGATTCAACGACTACCCCTCGAGCATAAATTCCTTTACATCAAGATGGAGTAATCTATCAAAGAATTCAGAAACCTGGGTTGTTCCCTCATAAACGAACACAGGAAGAACCTTAACAACCCTCATTGTGATAAAATAGTGATAGAAGGAGGGTCCTCTAAGACCAAAAAACCAATTTCCTCATGCTCCCTCTCTCTTCAATGAACATACATCCTGCAAAATGCCAAATTTTGGAGAGTTAAATCTTACCTTTTTATTTTTACCACTTGTTAGAGGGTGTACGCGAGTTGTCTTGGCGCCAATCGTGTGTGTACGAAGGCAAAATTATCTTCTTCCTACGTGCACACGCGATTTGTTCTTGGACAACCCGCGTACATGCAGGGCCGACCTCTTTAAAGGTCAGCACCCCCCAAAAAAACAAAAATAAATACAAAAAAGGAAGAATGAATTGCAAGAGGGGCTAGTTTGTACTTACTTGGTCCAAGCAAAAGTTTGTTTCGTCCACTGAAGCTCCCGAAATCAACTCTTTTGGAAAAGGGGTGTTTTTTACTTTTGGTCAATTGTCAATTTACAATGGTGATAATCAGGTGCCAACATTCTATTTATAGACTTTTTGGCCCCTTTTTGTCATTTTTTGGACCCTTTTGTCATTTTTTCTAGCTTGAAAATCGTTTACTATGGTTCTTGAGTTTCTCGAGGGATGTTACGATAAGTGTTAATTTGGGTATTTGGGAATTGTTTTTGAGATTTGGGTCATTTTTAAAGGTCTTTTGTTAAAAAGTCATTTTTCCAACTTTGTGCATATAAGATAGGATTTCACCTCCACTTGTTGCACCTCGTTGTCTTTTTTGCTTTGCCATATGATCGATTCCACTGAATTACGACATAGAACCCTCACTCATGCTCCAGAAGTGTCATAATTTAGTGGTATAGCCTACCTTCATGTGGATGCCCTAGGTAGATCATGGTTGCATTTTGGTGTCCATGTCGTCGTTAATGATCATAGGCTCAGGAGTCCTTGTTAGTTGTTCCTAATTGTGAGTTTGAGCCTCACTTGCATGATTCATTATCAGTTTTTACCTCACCCTCAGGACTCCTTTTCAAACCCTCTAAACATGAAAAGATTGTTGAGTGATCTTGTTTCCCTTCATGCTCGCCGAACTAAAATTTGAAGGCACGTCTGTCTAGCGGTAGTTTACCCCTTTTTTCGGTCTAGATGGTCAAATGTACGAACAAAGGTATACTCTAGGAACTTCGGTTCTCTAGAAGAGTATTCTCAGGTATAAGTTTAACCCTTTTTCAGGCCTAAGGGACTAAATTTACAGAAAAGGAACCCCCACAGAGTCCATAGTTAATCTCTTTTCAGACTCCCTAAAATTGAAAAGATTGTCAAGTGACCTTGTCTCTTCACACTTGTTAAATTGGTCAAGAAGAACAACCCTTACGGAGTCCATAGTTAAGCTCTTTTCAGACTCCTTGAATATGAAAATATTTTCGAGTGGTATTGCCTTTGTCACACTCGTTAAAATTATTTTGAATAGACGTTTGTTCGGTGCTAGTTTACCCCTTTTTCGAGCCGACTAGACTACCTTCGAAAAAGGTAACCCAGTAGAGTCTCCTTTTGCATTTTTTCAGACTCTCTAAAAATGAAAAACCATTAAGCTTACCTTCTCTGGGCTCGTTAAAATTACATTGAAGGACGTTATCATTGTGTCTTATTAATCACATTTTCATCCCTGCGTCTTTGGCCTAATGTCGGCTCCATGTTGCTCTCAATTGAACCATTTGAAGCATGCCTTATACGCAAGCCTTGTATCACTTTGCCTCTATGTCTTGACACCTTCATCCATGGAGGATTTTTCCCGAGTGTCCTTTTCCTGCATATGTCCCCTTGCTCTGAGAATTAGTGTGTCCATTGCGCTTGGAAATAGTATGTCTGCGACACTCAATCCTCCTTTGTAACGTAGCATTCTTTTATCTTTTTCAAAGCTTCCCAAAATTATTGAAAAAGACAAAAAAATCAAATATACCCCAAAAAGAGGAAGGGAAAAGTATTTTATTTTTGTTAACAACACAATGAGTCTCCCTTGGAAAAATCGCATCCTTTTGTTTGTTTGTCAAGGCCTAGGATTGAATATGACCTTAGGAAGTTGTTCTCACTACATAGAGTTGTGTCCTTCGTCGTTTGGTTATCCTTACAAACATTTGGAGAGTTCACGTTGCCTCATGCATAGTGAACTTATGTCAATGCCATGCTGCCTAATTCTCATCTTTTGTCATGCTTTCGTCCAAGGGAAGTTTTACTAAACTTGAGTCATCCCTTCTGCATTTTGTCTCTTGTTCTCATGCCCAGTCTCCCCGAAAGACCAATCAAGTCCTTGTTCGAAATCAATGAATTTCTCTGCCTGATCATCGATATCCTTTTGTCTGTTCCCGACAAACCGTAGAATACCTATGGATAGTGAAGTCGTACAATGATATTACACTCCACCTGATTTTTTAATATTTTGAAGTTGTTTCTCGAGATCTGAAGACCTCATCTCCAGCCATCAGGCATCATTGGCTTCTTGAATATGGATACTATACATGTATATCATTTGATTTTGAGATGTAGATCCGTTGTGTACTACTTGTGGCTACACTTTATATAGTTATATGACATGGATCTGCAATGTATTTGATTGGCATCCATGATTTTATTTCATCCCGATCATGGGTATGCCCACCTCGGTGAGATAAATTGTTATTTTGCAGATGGCACCTCCCGAACTCTGGTCCCTGGGCTCACTCACTTCATACATTGGTGAATATTTGTAATGTATTTCGTCCATCAGATGCTCTTATGACCTCACACATTAGGGGGCATATGTTATAACTGTAAACTGCACCAGACATGCATACCTGGCATCAAGCCATCTTACTTGTTATCTTTGCCAAGCCATCACTGAATAGATCTTCTAAAAAACATTTTTTTGAAGGTGTATGCACCCTACACCACTACTTCCCACGTACACACACTTGCTGCACCACTACAGCTTGCGTACACTCACAAAAAATCACGAAAAATGAAAATTGAATATGGATATGGGTTTCTGGGTCGTTACTTAACCATTTGACCACCCATAGCTAGTCACCCCAACCGTTACTATCTCTTTTGGCCTATAAAATAAGGTGTTGGGGCCCCATTCCAAAAAGAAGCATGAGAGCATAGAAACTTTGCCTATTTCAATACTCCCCCTTTTCCCCAATATTTTGCAACCAAATTGTGAGTTTGAGCCAGAACTCCTTCTTCCTCCTTTGAAAATCCTTGACATTTCCCTAGAGAGAACTGAAGAGGAGAAGAACATGTGGAAGCAGTTGGTGCATGGTGAAGAGGAGTTGATCTGAAAATGATAAAGGCTTGTATTATTGAAAATATTTGCAAGTTTTTATTTAAGTGTTCTTATGCAAAAGGATCAATTTGCAAACAAAAATTTCATAGAAAATTACACATTCAATATGCAATAATAACCAGCAACATATAGTGAACAGTAAACACATAACACAGCAAATGATAAAGGAGTTCACCCCTCTCTTGGGCTACATCTCCTGGTCCAGCTTCCAATGGATCTTTTATATTATTTGCTCAAAGTGATAAAATATATTCTTTACAATGCTCAAAATGCCAAATAGATGGCTCCAATGGCTTCAAAATGTCCAAAAACCCCTAGCTGGGCTTTTTCGACACCTGATTTGGCCAAACATTGAAGAAGATAGGCTTCATGGAAGTTCCCCTTCAAACTTCTTGTCTCTGGATCGCCAAATTGCACCTTTGTATGTCCAACCTAGCCTTTTTGATCATTTATGTGCTAAAACCTAGCACCAGGCACATAACTGAAAAAACGTGTGCAACTGTAGAACGGTTGGGGAACCTAGCCCCCTAACCACAAGCTGTTGGACGCATGGGTCATGTGACTGTACCTCCGCACATAAAAGGGTTGAGTTTTAAAACCATTGATTAAGCGCCAAGTGTCTAGGCGCGCAGGTCTCTGAATCCATTTGAAACACGTGCATGGGTGGTCGTATGGTGATCCACATGTGAATGGGGGTCGGGGCTTAGCCCCGGCCCAGACCGCGCCCAAACCAATATACAATTAAAACTTAAATATATTTGAAACCATATAGTAGTAAGAACTACATGGTGGGCATGTCGGTTGGGCGGCCCTTCCCAAAGATCTACCCCTGCCCATAGGTCGCGGGGTCGAGTCTTGCAGACTCCACAAATTTTAACCATTGACCAGGTGACACATGGAAGCCCTCGCTTGGGCCACGTATCACCAATCCGTTTGCCACAAATATGCCACATGTTGGACCCTAATTCATCCACATGACTGCCACTCAACACCTGCCACATGTTGTACAGCCCTGCCAACTCAGAATCTACCATGTGTTGTATGGCCCTGCCACATCGGCATATGGCCCCACCACGTCAGCAACTGTACAGACTGTACGGACTGTACAGTCAGCAATTTTTTTTTGCCTATTTGACGATTTGAACAGAACACGATATCTCACTCATCTGACGTTCGTTTGAACCCGTTCAAGTTGCGTTGGGTTCATGACGACGAGGCCTATGCACCCGTTCAATTTGAAGCGATTCTGAGAACTTTTAATTTTGAGTAAAATTTGATCCCATGGATCACACCTCCCCATTGGAAAGATTTTGGACCTCCAAAAGTTTACTTTCAGTCTATCTGAAGATGAGAGTATAGTTCCCTCAATCCACTTGGCTTTGCTTGGATTTGTGCCTTTAATACCAATTCGAAGATATTCCACATTTCCTCGTTTTGAAGTTCTCATTCTCCTGTCAAGGATTGTGTCTTCATGCAGTTTTGTAAGATATTCTGGGGATAAATCATCTATATAAGGAATCTGAACATGTTCTCCTTGATCATGAATCAAAGGAGGCTCATATAATTTCAAATTCTCAACATTAACAACTACATACATTTGCATATAAGGAGGCAAATCCAAACGGAAGGCATTCTTACCAATCTTGTCAAGAATCTTGAAAGGACCATATCTAATTGGTTTCAATTTTTTACCTTCTCCTTTAACCCTCTCCTTACTAATGTAAATCCAAACTTCATATCCAACTTGGAAACTATGATCAACATGATGCTTGTCATGTCTTTTCTTGTACTTGGCTTGACTCCTTTCCAACTGTTCTTGTACCATTTGATGTATCGACTGAATTTGTCCAATGAACTTTTATGCCCTATCAATGTCATATTGACCATCAATAGCAATATCCTTCCCAAAGATAAAATCTAAAGAATATTTGGGCAAATAGCCAAAACATGCTTCAAATGGCAATGTTTGAGTTGAAGAGTGCTTAGCTCGGTTGTAAGCATGTTGAATGTAGTGTAAATGCTCATCCCAAAGTTTAGGATGCTTGTTGCAATAACCACGAAGAAGATGCACCACTGTTCTATTAACCACTTCTGTTTGACCATCTGTTTGTGGATGAAAATTTGTGCTCTTTTTCAGTTTGGTGTCCATGAGTGCCCATAAACTCGACCAAAACTTCCCAATAAATCGAGAATCTCGATCAAAAATAATGGATTTAGGCAATCCAAAATGTACCCAAACATGTTGAAAGAACATTTGTGTCGTTTGCTCAACTGTAACCTGCTTCTTACAAGGCATCAAAATACACATTTTTCTAAAATGATCAACCACAACATAAAGATAATCATGATTTCTTTTAGACATAGGTAGACCTCCTAAAAAGTCCATGGAAATGCTTTCCCAAGGGCGAGAAGGAATCGGAACTGGAGTATACAAACCCAAATTTTGATTGCTAGGTTTGCTTGTGGCACATAACGAACATCCTCGAACATATCTTGAAACACTTTCATTCATTTTAGGCCAATAGCAGTACCTTTGCAAATTAGCCACCGTCTTGCCTACACCAAAGTGACCGGCAATAAGAGAAGAATGGGCTTCTCTTATTATGTTGATTCTTTCACCCTATGGAATACAAAGCTTGCCAAGATAATACAAAATATTATCATGCACATGGTAATCCAATTCCTCAACATGGTTAGAATGACACAAAGTTGAATATACTTCTTTAAAATCAGCATCTAAAGCATATTGCTCAACATAGCTTTCATGCATGATAGGACTATGCTTAAGAATAACTGAAGCACTAATAATAGGCCTTGAAAGCATGTCAGCAACTTTGTTATAAATTCCCTTCTTATATCTTATGACCAAGTGGAATTGTTGTAGAAAACCCATCCATCTGAAGTGCCTTGCTTGTTGTAGCTTTGTTTGTGATTGTAAGTATTGCAGTGGTTGATGATCCGTGTGAATGATGGTTTCTTTCCCCAAAAAATAATGTTTCCATTTTTTCACACTTTGCACCAATGCATACAGCTCCTTATCATAAGTAGGATAGTTAATCACGACACCATTAAAAGTTTCAGAATGAAAACAAATGGGCTTACC
>ML776674.1:709918-739568 GCA_009831015.1 Picea engelmannii | reverse complement strand
TCTTCCATCAAGACTTTCATCATTTCTCTCATTTCCATGAAATCCTTTCTGAGATCTTCATCTTATGTAGGACTATTTCCATGACTCTCTTCATGAGCCATACTTGGTGAATGCCTCCTTGAAGCTTGAGGTGATGATAAAATCTTTCTTCTTGAAGGATGAGAACTTGGCTCTACAAGTTGACCTTCTCCTCTTGTGAGTTTCAACCTTGTGAGCATCAGAAAACAAAACACTTGCAAATAATCAAGCCTTCAAAAACCTAAGCTCTGATACCAACTTGATCTGAAAATGATAAAGGCTTGTATTCTTGAAAATATTTGCAAGTTTTTATTTAAGTGTTCTTATGCAAAAGGATCAATTTGCAAACACAAATTTCATAGAAAGTTACACATTCAAAATGCAATAATAACTAGCAACATACAGTGAACAGTAAACACATAACATAGCAAATGATAAAGGAGTTCACCCCTTTCTTGGGCTACATCTCCTCGTCTAGCTTCCAATGGATATTTTATATTATTTTCTCAAAGAGATAAAATATGTTCTTTAAAATGCTCAAAATTCCAAATAGATGGCTCCAATGGCTTCAGAACGTCCAAAAACCCCTAGCTGGGCTTTTTCAGCACCTAATTTGGCCAAAAATTGAAGAAGATAGGCTTCCTGGAAGTTGCCCTTCAAACTTGTTCTCTCTGGATCGCAAAATTGCACCTTTGTGTGTCCAAACTAGCCTCTACGCTCATTTCCATGCTAAAACCTAGCACCAGGCACATAACTGAAAAAATACACGCAACTGTAGAACGGTTAGGGAACCTAGCTCCCTAACCGCAAGCTGTTGGACGCGTGGGTCATGTGACCGCACCTCCGCACATAAAAGGGTTGAGTTTTAAAACCATTGATTAAGTGCCAAGTGTCCAGGCATGCAGGGCTCCGAATCCATTTGAAACACGCGTGCAGGTGGTTGTATGGTGATCCACATGTGAATGGGGGTTAGGGCTTAGCCCCGGCCTGGACCGCACCCAAACCAATATACAATTCAAACTTAAATATATTTGAAACCATATAGTAGTAAGAACTACATGGTGGGCGTGCCAGTTGAGTGGCCCTTCCCAAAGCTCTACCCCTGCCCGGAGGTCGCGGGGTCGAGTCCTGCAGACTCCACAAATTTTAACCATTGACCAGGTGACACATGGCAACCCTCGCTTGGGCCATGTGTCACCAATCCATTTGCTACAAATATGCCACGTGTCAGACCCTAATTCACCCACATGACTGCCACTCAACACCTGCCATGTGTCATACGGCCCTACCAACTCAGCATCTGCCACGTGTCGTATGGCCCTACCACGTCAGCAACTGTACGGACTGTACAGTCAGCAAATTGTTTTTAGTTGTTTGATGATTTGAACATAACGTGATATCTCACTCATCCTTCATCCATTTGAACCTGTTCAAGTTGCATTGGGTTCATGACAACGATGCCTACGCACCCGTTTGATTTGAAGCGATTCTGCGCACTTTGAATTTTGAGCAAAATTTGATCCCCTAGATCAGGAGCCCAGGACAAAGTTCAAGGAGCAGTGTCGATCTCATGTTGTAAATGAATTTTGTGAGATTAATATAAATAAGTATTTTTTCTGTCCTACCAAATGACGTCTTAAATCTTTATGATTTGTTTACATTTCTTGGTTATGATGTCTAACCCACTAATCCATACATAGAATGCATGCTTGTAGTTTCTTGTTTGTCTTTTGGTGAATGTAGGTCATCCTTGGGAGGAGACTTGCAGTCAAGAAACAATCGAGCGCAAAGGGATCAACACCAGACGTGGAGTTTAAGGTATGCCTATCGAATCCCTATACTTTGTCTTTTATGTATGATTGTGGGATAACGTCAGGATAGTTGATAAAAAGTAGGAGACTTTAGACGGTTAGCTCTGCCTACATTTTAGAACCCTGATGTAGTATGTAGAAGGGTTTTCCCACTATAGCAATGAGGAAAAGTGGGCCAAAGGGAACAGTGTGCACCAAAAAACAAGGAAGACCAATGTGACAAAGGGCAAAGGAAGCAGTGCACGATGATATTTGCGGAAATCCGATGCATATGTGGACAAACCTAGCCATGTTAGGGTTAGGCTTTTGGAATGTATTATAATGACTATTCTCCCATTTTGTAGTATAAATAAGATGCATGAGGTAGATTGAAGTATATTTTGAGGAGAGATCAAATGTATCTTGGCATGAGCTACCTTAGAGCTTGTGTGTGATGAGTCTATTTTGGAGATTTATTTTTGAGTTTTGAGTTTTGAGTCTTTGTATTGTTGAGAGTTGTGGAGAATGGATGGAGTTGATGTAACTAAGGGTCAGGTCACAATATGTGGATCTTGGTGCAACACTGGTCAACCTTACCATTATTCACATATCCCATGATGTAATGCACGCAACGTTATTTTTTATGAAGAATAAGAAATAAGAAGAAGATCTTTGTGGACGTAGCCCCAGGGGAGGTGAACCACAGTCAAAACCTATGTTTCAATATGTCTAAATGATTTTGTTATTTATGCAATTATGGGTGAATGGTTAGATCAATACATGTTTTATGGTTTAATTACAACGCGCAGTAGAATATGTATGCAGAATGAATATTATGAATGAATGAAATAGTAGATATGATGAATGGTATGATAGGATGAATGTTAAAGTAGAAAAGTAGTAAGAAGAACAACCCAATTCCCTTCCATGACTGCAGACATCTTCATCCTGCAGTCACCCATAAACCATATTGAGTAAGAATGCGTTGTGCACTCTATGTGCGGTGTAGCTTCTAGTTTACTATAAGGGCCGATGGTGAAAAGGGTTTTGTTGGAGAACAAAGGTAGAACCTGGGTCAGCCCATACATCCAAAAATAGCTTAACCAAACCAAAACCTACTATGTTCGGACTACACCTCAGTACAGGATGCATCCCATAATTTTTCATGAGTCACTTATTCAAATACTTGTCTTCTTTACTTAACCAATTACATATTTATTATACTTAGCCAAAAAGACACCAAGAACATGCAACCATAGTATTAGAGAGACACAAAATATGAATGGGTGGCCCAACCGGCCTAACACTTGATAAAAATACAATAGGAAGCAATGTGTCGAACCTTTAGGTCATGCCACACCAAAGAATATTTACAAGGAGTTTTCACTTAGTCATATACAACATAACACTTGTGTGAAACACATAGGATAGTCCTTCGTCATGTCCACTTTGTGAACCTATTTGTGCCATAGCAAGAACACTTAACGAAACACTTCGCACTTTTCCCTCATGCTTCATGCTTGCAGTTCATGTTTCCTCTTTCCTCAGTTGCTTGACTCCCCTCTTGGTCACCAAACTTATTGTCACTTCATGACTTGTTCCTTCATTTCTACCTTCTAGCCTCACTTCTAAGCCATATATATATGATCTTTCTCTTGTGTGAATCATTACGTCTCTTGGGATCGATGGGTCTGTTCCATTGGTCGTGCATTTTCGTAAGGTGAGCTAACTTCCCATGTGGGAGCGCTCGGGTGGCTTTCATAGCTGACCCATCGAGTGCCCCATTCTATCATCGCTTTGACCCACTAAAATCTTGACCAATGCCCCCATCCATCCATCCAACCCATTGTCTTGGGTGTGTTCATCCCTTAGGTTAGTTGATCCAACTCACCTAAGTACTCCCTCCATGACTTAGTTGATTTTCCTTCATTAGTGGAGTGCCTAATTCTTTCTCACAACCCTTCATCAAACCATTTGTCGTTTGACTTGTGTCGCAAGGAATATTGATCAATCCCCCTTTGGAATTTTTCATTCCCAAGACATCCTAGCTCACTCGATATAAATACACCATCATAACACTTCATTATGTCTGATACACTCATACCACTTCCTCCATTCAGCAACCCTAACTTCTACAGATCATCACAATGTCAATTCGGTCGGGCACGTGTGCCTCTAGACAAGGGTCTTACATATCCCACCCCCACGTAAATTTGTTGTCGACCCTGGAAACACCTCAAAATAATCTGATCTCTAACCCTTCCCAAACTCATGTCTCCATCCGTGACTAATTACACTACAAACCTTAAGTCTCATGCCATTAGAAACCCCAAATTTCTATCAAGCAGAAGCCCCAAATTTCTATCAAGCGGAAACCCCAAATTTATATCAAGCAGAAACCCCAAGTTTCCCTTCATCATATCACTTCATATATCTAGTGCACAATCTCTACCAAAAGTTATTCTGACCTCTTCCCTTGCAAAATGAATTTCCTCTAGCCAAATTCATTGCATCGACCCATGCACCAAACTGTCAAACTTCCCAAGTGTTGAACCATGTTGACTTGTCCATTGCGCCCTTACTTCAACCATTCTTCCATGTATCTGCAAATGTCGAGCCCCAATATCTACAATGGTTGGGCAATCATTTCAACCATTGCATGCAACACTAAAGATGCACTTCCCTGTGTTAAACATAGTATTTTCGTTCGCAACTTCGTCTCCCCATCCAATCCTCAAGTTCAAGGAAAATGTATTCTCCTTTTCCCAAAATATGCTAAGTCTTCAACCTAGCTCCACAATTGCTACCAATCTGCCCGACTATTTTCTGCACCCTACTGTACAAACTAATGTCCTCTACAACCCAACAACTGCTTTATTTGTCGTGTTGCAGAAAGATCACAACCTCCCTCCAAACCACCAAGTCTTCTCCCTACAACTTATGCTATGAAACATTTCTCCAAGGTGCCCAAGGTTTCATTTCCCACTTCCTAGGAAGCACTCCCTCTTCCAAACTTCTCAATAGATAAATTACTCTTGGAAGCCACCACCAAGGCTTCGGGTGAATAATGTGTCTGACTTGTGCTTCATGAGAAACTACCTAAGGACCAACCTGGCTTCTTTTGATGAGAATCC
This sequence comes from Picea engelmannii, assembly GCA_009831015.1. Lineage (NCBI taxonomy): Eukaryota > Viridiplantae > Streptophyta > Pinopsida > Pinales > Pinaceae > Picea > Picea engelmannii. The sequence goes on along the minus strand of ML776674.1, from coordinate 734,626 downwards.
CAACTTCTCAAGTCATTATGCATCAAGATCAAAGTCATAGATCCCCATTGCTCATCTACAAAATTTTATGATCATTGTGGGGTATCGGTCTTCTCTACCCGATTCCTTTGCATCCTCCAAGTCTAGTTGAGCGATTTCCTTCATGCCCTCCTTCGTTTCAACACTTCAAGATTTTGGTGCAAGTGAGTTTTCTAATCAATCCTCCTCAACTTCATTGCAAATCTACTAGCAACATAGTGACTCAAGTTTCATCTCTTATGTGATGACTATTGTAAGTGTTGCAATGGTCAACGTCAACTCATCCTCGCGAACTTGCTTTTGGTCATGTAGGCTCTGCAACTAGTCTTCCTTCTCGAACATAGACTTTGTCGATATCTCCAATGTTTTCAACCTTCATTTATTTTGTTCTTCTTGATTCATGACACTCAAAGAAACCATGGTTGGAATCACCTATTGTTGTTGCATCACATCACAAGGTCTATCTTCACTTCTACAAGCTCCCTCAATCAACCTGATTGCAACACTTATAGGCTTATGTCCAAGATTTATCTTCATCATCATGGGCACACTTGGCATTTTGTATTCGTCCAAAAATGCTAAGAAACCCTCATGTGGCACAGTAATTTCTTTGACATACTTGAGAAAATCCTACCGCAAGATCATCACACGACCATCCAACGGAGCCACCATCAAATCCCAAGTGTCAAACCAAATCCTGACTCTCAATGGTATGGAACGAACCACTCTTGTCACTGAATTCACCATTGATTTGACTACATTGAACATGACCATGCTTCTCTCATGCTTACAATCGAGCGATGTAGTAGTCTATTCACTTATGAAACAATGAGTCGCACCAGTGTCAAACAAGTTTTCCACCTTCGGCCCACTCAATGTCACATCCACAAAACAAAGTCTGGCTCCTGTATCTTGCAAACATTTTCCACAAACCCTTGCCTTGAACTCGTCCATATGTGTTGTCAACTCCTCTAACCCTTCCACCATTTCCTTTGATGTTTATGGATGTGGATGGATTACTTCTTCCAAGGATGTGAGATCCTTCCTTGTAGGTTGCACTTGGATTTCATCCATCCATTCCAACTTTTCCTTCAATGGGAAATTCATTGAAAAATGGTTAAGGCTACTCAAGAAACATTGAATTGGCTTGATTCTATGATCAAGTAGTTCGACTTGCCTCTATTTCATGACTTCACCTCTATCTTGGGTGTCCTCCTACATGAGTGACTCCACCCTTTTTGAGTTCAAAGATTCGATTCCACTCATGATATTTCCATTGCACGATTTCCACCGCACACTGCTTTGCTTCATATGTGGACAATAATGTTCAAAATGGTGTCCCTAACACACTTCAAATATGATAGATATCATGTATTCAAACAAATTCAGCTATTCCATGATTCTAGCAACGGTGGACATGGCTTCCTTCTCTTTGGGGAAGTCTAACTTTGAGACTTGGCAAGATTCATCCACTGAGAGAGTCTTCACTCTTTCATCCCATGAATCCCACCATGAGGTGATTGATCTAATCTTCTCTAAGCTTATGTCAATTTCTCCCATGCACACCCTCCATTCTTCATCAATTTTCCAACTCACTTTGTTGTCATTCATAGCCTCCATCATGTGTCTGTCACTCTTTTCACACATAACTCGACTTTTTCCTGTCAATATATCTAAGACAGTTCAACATCTTCCTTGGTCGATAGACTCTTCTTTACAACTTGAATTTCCCCAATGTGTTTTCCTTAGACTGTCCAAACCAGTGATGACCCTGAGTAGATCCTTCAACCAAGTCTCCCTAGCATTTTGTCTTCACAGTTCACGATCAAACCTTCTCCAAGGTCCGCCTCACTACAAGCTCAAGACCTATGACGAATTTCCCTATCTTCAATTTCTTCTCTGATACCATCTATCATGATGATGATAGTAGTGAATATCTCACCAAACCGTCCACCAAATAAACTCTACATAGTATGCTTTGATGTGGGATATGTTACATGATTTCATACTAGTTGTCACAATGGTGATAGTGGTGAAGATAAATCACTAAAATATCTTTGCAACAAGCTCTGATACCAATTTTCATGGCCCTACAATTCACCTAAGGTTTCACCAGGAACCTAAGGTTCATCCGGCACCATGACATTTATTTTCGGCAGCTTAACCAAACCAAAACCTAATCTATCTAGACTATGCCTCACTACATGACACACCCATACTCTGTCCTGAATCACTTATTAAACTACTTGTCTTATTTACTTAACCAATTACATATTTCCTATACTTAGCCAAAAACACACCAAGAACATGCATCCAAAGTAGTAGAGAGACACAAAATATGAATGGGAATCCCAATTGGCCTAACACCTGAGAGTAATACAATAAACAACAGTGTTTTGAACATTTATCTCATGCCACACTAAAGAATATTTACAAGGAGCTTCTGCTCAGTCATATGCAACAATAAACTTATGTGAAACACATAGGAAATTCCTTTGTCACGTACACCTTGTGAACCTCTTTGTACAACAACCAAAACACTTAATGAAACACTTCACATGTTTCCTTCATTCTTTATGCCTGTGATTCATGTTACCTCTTTCCTCAGTTGCTCGACTCCCCTCTCAGTCACCAAATTTATTTTCACTTCATGACTTGTTCCTTTGTTTCTTCCTTCTAGCCTCACCTTCGCACCATATATATATGAGTTTTCTCTTGTGTGAACTGTCATGTCTCTTGGAACTGATGTGTCTATTTTGTTGGTCATACCCTTTTTTAAGGTGACTCAAACTCCCATGTGGGTGCCCTCATTCATATTTCCAAACCGGCCCATCGAATTCCCCATTCTATCATTATGCCGACCCAATAAACTCCTAACTGACACTCCTATCCATCCAACTGACCCGGCGTCTTGGGTGTGCATGTCCCTTAAGTGATTTTAGCTTAATCACCTAAGTGCATCCTCCATACCTTAGTTTATTTTCCTTTGTTGGTGGAGTGCCTAAGTCTTTCCCATGACCATTTATCAAATTGTTTGTCATCCAACTTGTGTTGCAAGGCATCCTGGTCAATCCCCCCTTGGTACGTCACATGCATAAGGCATCCTAGATTTCCTTATATAAATACACTATTGTCATGCTTCATTATGTCCAACATGCTCAGACCACTTCCTCCATTCAACAGACCCAACTTCCACAAGTTTCCACAACTTCAAGTTGGTCGGGCATGTGTGCCTCTAGCTAGGGGTCTTACAATTATCTTATGGGTAGTAGTTGGAAACATGGGATAGGACAATGCCATATCTGAAACAAAAGTTGGATAACTCTATGGAACTGAAATCTTTGGCATTTTCAGTAGTGATTCTAGATGGCACATCGAATATAATGATAATCCTCTCCTCAAGAAGTCCATGACTACTCTATCAGTGGCCTTCTTGATGGAAATGTCCTCCACCCACCATCTAAAATAATATGTGGTGGTGAGATTCCATCTAAAACTGTTGTTGAAAGTTTCCTTAAACTCACTAATAAAATCAAGGCCCCATTGTTGAAATGGTGCCTCAAACACCACAACTTGAAAAGTTAAAGAAGTCAAATGTTGCTTTCCCAAAAAAAACTGACAAGGTTGACATGATCTAACAAATTTATGCACATCTAAGAACACAATAGTGTTGATGCATGGTAGCATCAAACAAGTATTTTTGCACAAGTCTATGTGTCTATATGTGTGAAAATCATCCAAAGCCTTTTATCCTTGACTTTACTTTAATTAAATGAATTATTAAAGTAAAGTGATTTATTAATTAGTTGATTTATTTAAGGAAATGCTAAAAGTTATCATTTAATCTTAGCCATTGATCTCAAGTGAGGTGAGAAGAAATATCAATCGTCAATCACTTTGGAAATTAGGGATAAGATGTGAGGGTTGAATCACAAAGAACTATGATTCAAGGATATCTTGTATAGGTGGAGAAGGATTTCCATCTAGATATCAGGTCAAGGAGAAGAGATAATAGAGGTAGCCACAAGTGGGTTTCAGCAGAGCAAAGCCACGGAAATTTTTCGAGCTGTGTGGATTTTTTCATACAGTCCTTTTTTGCATGTACGTGGGCGTCAATGGAGACAGGCATGCATATGCAGACTTACTTAAGGAAAGGTGTGTACACCTCAAAAAGTGTAACATATCTAGGTCATATATAAGATCAAACTTTGTCAAGTTTGTTTGTAGTTGTATTTCTCTTAGAGGGCCATTATCCCTGTTACGGAAGCCATGATTTTATCATAATAAAATCATCTCAACACTGGTTTTCCCTCTAGGTTTTTTCCAAGTGTATCTACCCAAAAATATTGGTGTTATGTGTTCATGATTTTCTTACCAGCTTTTTCTTCCGCTATTTTTATTTGAGTTGAATATTGCAGCAATTTATTTTTGTTTTGTGAGTTCCTAATCTTATTTGCAGTAAGGAAATCACTAGATAACAAGATACCTAGAGGTTGGAGTAAGGTTTTCAACATGGTATCAGAGAGAATACTCTAAAAGGAAGCCATATCTCAGATCCATATTAGTTGATAGTATATATATCATATATTCAAGAGATATTAGTATATCCATAACCAGTAGGAAGAAATTGAAGGATGGATTTCAAGGAAAAAATCATACTGAGGCAGAACTAGGGTTTTGTAGTTTTATGGAGTTGTACACAGGTTGCAGAAGGAACATGGGCACGCATACATGGTTGTATTTTGAGGAAGTCATGTATTTGCAGGTAGAAGTAAGCACAGGCACATACATACGCGGGTTTTAGAAGGGAAAGTCGTGTACATACATAGGTTTCGGTGGTGACAAGCACGTACATGTCAGTACTATAAGAGCCATTTTAGCAATAGGTTATTTCCAAGGCATTTTATCAAGTCTAATGTATGGCAACAACACCTCTGAGAGTTGAAGATAGATTGGATGGAGCATCCAACTTCTTATCTTGGAAAGCAAGAGTGACTTTGGCATTAAAGCAGTGTGACCTTTTGGAGTTAGTGGACAAAGAAGTTGTTCCACCGACAAACCCGACAACTTTGGAAGCTTACGAGAAGAAGGAAATCGATGCATTAAGGGTCATCTTGGATTTAGTGAAGGATCACCTAATTCCTCACTTATCTGGGAAGAAGACAACCAAATATTTGTTTGATGTTGTGGTAGGTTTATTCCATAGCACTAACATGAATAGGAAGATGGTCTTAAGAAATAGACTCAGATCAATGCATATGTCTAGATCTAACAATGTTACCATTTATTTCATGAGGATCACATAGGTACGTGATCAACTTGTAGAAATAGGGGAGAAAATAGAGGACGTAGAGCTCGTGAATGTAGCATTAAATGGTCTTCCCAAGTCTTGGGAACCATTTTTCAAGGGAGTCTATGCTCGGGAGAAACTCCCATATTTGCAAATACTTTGGGATGATTTCATCCAGGAAGAGACTCAAGAGGAGTCCAAGAGTGGAAAGTAGATAAGTAGTGATGAGAACTTGGACCTTGTCAACAGGACAAGGATGGGCAAAGGAAAGAGTTATAACAAGAAGGGAAATAGTGATGGAGGATCATCGTAGCCAGGGAAGAAGAAGGACTTGAGTAAAATCAAGTGTTTATCATGTCATAAGAATGGACATTAGGTGTCTCAGTTTCCAGAGAAAAATAAGGGTAAAGGAAAGAAGTAGACAACAACATCAATAGAGAAACAACTAGATGAGTTTGCAGTGAAGTTTGAGAAGGATTTCTCATTGGTTTCTTTCCTTTCTATTAGCACAACTATGAGGAGTGTGTGGTTCTTGGACAATGGAGTATCTTGTCATATGACAAAAGAATGGGATTTATTTAGTAGTCTGGCGGAGAGGGACTTAGATGTTCATGTGAAGCTTGGTGATGATGCCAAGTATGCAGTGAAGGGAGAGGGAACAGTTATGTTCCAGCTTGAGTCAAGAGGCTTTTTAGATGCCCATGATGTGCTTTACATACTAGGTTTGAAGACTAATTTTCTTTCAGTCTCATCTATGGAGGATGGGTGTTTTATCATTACTTTTAAGAGAGGGAAAATACTCATACATCCAAAGAAATCTATCCCAAACACAACAGTGGTCATTGGGGTTAGAGAGGGAACTTTATATACGTTCTAGGGAAAGCTTGTTCAGGATTTGGTATATGAAAAGGATAGCCTATGTAAGTTATGGAACAAGAGGTCGAGACACCTACACTACAAAGTTTTGTCGATTATGAGGGGGGTTGTTACAAGTCTTCCAGAGTTCAATATTGAGTCGCAAGGAGTGTACAGAGGGTGTGCACTTGGAAAGAATTCCAAGGTTATTTTTCCAAGCAGCGAAAGTAGGTCCAAGGGGATATTGGATCTTATTCATTCATATGTGAGTGGGTCGATGTCAATAGAATCAATATAGGGATCATCATACTATGTGATGATTATTGATGAATTTTACAGGAAAACCAAGATCTTCTTTATGAATACCAAGGATGAGGTCTTCATTCAGTTTCAGTATTTTAGAGCTTAGGTGGACAACCATACAAGAAATAAGATCAAGCTCTTGAGTTTGGATAATGGGAGAGAGTACACCTCTAATGACTTCAAGGATTTATGCAAGAAGGCACAGATCAAGAGGGATCTAACAAACTCATACAACCCTCAATAAAATGGGGTTACAAAGAGAAATAATCATTCCATCATCATTTATGTCAGGGATATGATACATGACTAGGAGTTTCCCATGTTTCTTTGGGAAGAGGCATGTAACATGGTGGTATATGTGCAGAAAAGGAGTCCTCATAGGATATTGGGGAACAAGACTCTGGAGGAGGCATTCTCAGGAGTGAAGTGAAATATAGGACATTTGAGGATCTTTAGTTGTCTAATCAACATCCATGTTCCTGTGGAGAAGAGGGCGAAGATGGAGCCTTCAAGACAAAATATTACATTTTTGGTGTACAATGAGACCTCTAATGCTTATAGGATATTCATACCAACACAGAGGAAGATAGTTGTGAGCAGAGATGTTAAGTTCAAGGAGAAATTGGCATATAGAATATATCAAGAGTCGTCAACAGTGATAGAGGATGAGGAGAAGCAAGCTCCAAAGGATGAGTAGCAGTCAACGGTTCATACTTCAGGTGGGGAGGAGGAGTTATCCCTTTTCAGTCCTGTCAGGAGACCCAAGTGGATATTACATACATTGAGGGATGATGGTGAGGCTCCTAGGAGTGTGGTTAGAGAGTGCATACCTCCGAAGAAGTTTTCAAACTATATGGTACTTATGAGTAGCATCATTGATTTTGAGCCTTCTAGTTTGAGGAATCATGATATTTATAGGTATGGAAGGATGCCATGGTAGAGAAGTACACCTCTATTATGAGGAATGATGTTTGGGATATAGTGTCAATATCAAGGGGGGAAGAGAATTGTGAGTTCTAGGTGACTCTATAAGATTAAGCATGTTTCATATGGTAGCATCAAGGATTTCAAGGCGAGGTTTGTGGCAAGAGGGTTCTATCATAAAGATGGATTGGAATACGAGGAGATATTTTCTTCAGTTGTCAGGTATGATTCTATTTGATTTGTTATTTATTCATTTATGAGGTGGAGGATACATCAGATGGATGTGAAAACATCTTTCCTCAATGGGATTATTGAGGAAGAAGTATATATAGAGAAACACCAAGGATTTTAGGTACATGGGAGTGAGTCTCATGTGTGTAGGCTTAATAAATCCTTGTATGGAGTCAAACAGGAACCCAGGGCATGGATTTCCAAGATTGGAAGATACTTGTAGACTATGGGATTTACCAAGAGTGATCCGGATTATTTTTGGCACAAAATGAAAGTGAAGATATAATAAAGAAATGCACAGGGATATCGCAGATATTCAATAATATAATAGAAATGTATCAGAGATGCAACCATAAACACATATATACAGTAATACATAATTTCTATTAATGAAATAAATTTACAGAGACTGTAAAAATATAGAGTGAAAGACTCGCTAGAATGGTGGCAGCTTATCTCTGAGAAGAGATGTGATGGCTACTCGCATTCGCAATAAGATGATTAAAATGAGTTTCTGGAGGCCTTTTTACAATAAGAAGGAATGCCAAAAACCATAGACATCCAAAAACCTAACCCTAGGAGATGAAACGCCAAAAGTCATGTGGGCCCCGTTTGGGTAAGTGAGTACATCAACTTCCCGGGGTCGTAACTTTTGCATACGATCTTCGTTTTAGGCATGTGATAGCTCATTGGAAAGGTATCATCGAGGAGATTCATTTTGGGGGCTCAATCATTCCTTTTCATATCATTGAGAACATCTATCTCGAAATACCTTCATTTGGACCCTCAAAGTGGCCCCCGAAGTTAAAACCTGCTAAAAATAGTAAATTGCCAAAATTGCCAGAAAGTTGTTTTGAGCCAGTTGGAAAAGGTGGGTGGCCACTGATATCCACCTGGATCAATTCTCCCTCCTTAGAAATCAATGGTATCCATTGCATTGAGTTTTTGGGGGAGAGGAAAAAGCATTTGTTGGATCTGCATCTTGGTGAGCTGTTTGTATTGTTGGAGACGTTGCGTTGCTTAGTTTGTGGAAGTCTGCCATGAACCTGTTGAAGCTGAGGTTGTTCAACCAGTCGAGCTACATAAGAGGAATGTGTGTAGAAGGAATATTTGTGCTTTGTTGCAACATTTTCTACCTACTTCTGTTGGATAGAAGGTGCAGGGGGCGAGGCTATAGTGGTTGCAGTGTCCTTTTGTTCCCCTTTTGAACAGTTTGTGAAGAAGCTGAATTTTGCAGTATGAGATACTACCTTGCAACACTTTTTAGGTGGAACACTAGTTGGAACTACCTCTGGTATTCTATAGAGATGACCCCCCAAAGTAACAATGACACTACAGGGTCGAGACTCATGAACAGCATGGCGTCTCCACATATATGGTTGGCCCAAGAGAACATCACAAACATCCAGTGGGGCAACATCACATAATACCTCATCCTTGAAGGGTTGGATGTTGTAAGACAATCGACACTGTTGGCTAACACAGAGATCTCTTCCTTGCCAAAGCCACCCAATGTTGTATGGCTACGGGTGTGGTGTTGTCGACAATCCCAACTGTTTGATGACCTCTGCTGAGATGAGGTTTTTCTGGCTTCCGTTATCAACAATAAAATGCAGTGGGTTCCCCTTCACCCACATCTGTGAATGAAAAAGGAGCTCCCCCTCTTCTGAATCTGTTGGTTCTTCTAGTTGAATTGTTGTGGTCGCGACAATAGCAGTCGGGTCTGCGTCAATGATCTGTCCTTTACCAGTATTTTCAGAATTAGATTCTGAATCAGGGTTCAGCTCCTTGTCTTTGATCTCGGCCACAAATGACTGTTTTGAGCGACATTCATCAGTGTCATGCCAGGGGATTTTGTGAAAATCGCACCATTTTCCAGTGTCCTTCTTTGTCTTCCTGTGACCCTTCTTTTCATGTGGCTTGGACTGGTTTTCGGGAGACTATTTGTTAGGGACGTCTTTGTCATACTTTGGTTGTTGCGGATTTGCAGAACCAAAATCCCATTTGTTCTGGTGCTTAAATTTCTACTCGATTTTAACTGCATATCGATAGGCAGCACCGAGTGATGAGATGTCCAGAAAATCCATTTTAGTTTGGATGTATCTGTGTAGAGCTCCATGGTATTTCAAAACCAAATGTCGTTCGGAGTCTTTGATACCCATCTTGGTGCGCAAGGTATGGAAGTTATTGGTGAACTCCGAAACTTCTTGGCCCCTCTCTTGTCGCAGTGTGGTCCATCTCATGTACTAGTCCTCATAGTTGCCAACAGGGTAATACTGTTCCTTTATCACATCCACAAAAAAATCCCAAGTGGGATCGGCCCCATATATTCCAAAATTCTCTGTGGAACTTTTCCCCCAGTAAGTTTCCCACCAATTTTTGACATGAGGGAGAGATTTAAGGAGTGCGAAGGTGATCTTTTCTTTATCAAAAAAACTGTGAACAGAGAAATAACCTTCTAGTAGAGTTAACCATTTTTCTAGTGCTTCTGCATCTATCTGTCCTTCAAATACAGGAATATCAAAGTTAACTTGTACCTTGAAAGGCAAGGTGCCTCCAAAGTAGTCGCTTGATGAAGATGCGCCTGACGCTATCAGCAAGCATTGAAGGATGTGGACAAAATTCTCCATCATTTCGTCCCTCTGTCGCGTGAGAGCTTGCTCAAGCAACAGATTGATAGGATCGTATTCTCCGTCGTTTTTCTTTTCCTCCGCCATTGAGGGTTTCTTGGGTGTGTGAAAGTGATTGTATTTAAGAGAGACAATATCGAGACCCAACTTTCTATACTCGGACCTCGTCGGGGACATGCACTGAAAAAACGATCAAGAGCAGCCTGCTCTGATACCACTGATCTGGATTATTTTCGGCACGAAATGAGAGCGGAGATATAATAAAGAAATGAACAGGGATATCACAGATATTAAATAAAATAAAATAAATGTATCATAGATGCAACCATAAACACAGATATACAATAATACATGATTTCTATTAATGAAATAAATGTATAGAGACTGTAAAAATACAAAGTGAAAGACTCACTAGAATGGTGGCAGCTTATCTCTGAGAAGAGATGTGATGGCTACTCGCATTCCCTAGAAGATGATTACAATGAGGCTCTGAAGGAATTTTTACAATAAGAAGGAATGCCAAAAACCATAGACATCCAAAAACCTAACCCTAGGAGATGAAACGCCAAAAGTCATGTGGGCCCCGTTTGGGTAAGTGAGTACATCAACTTCCTGGGGTCGTAACTTTTGCATACGATCTTCGTTTTAGGCGTGTGATAGCTCGTTAGAAAGGTATCATCGAGGAGATTCATTTTGGGGGCTCAATCATGCCTTTGGCTATCATTGAGAACCTTGATCTTGAAAAACCTTCATTTGGACCCTCAAAGTGGCCCCGGAAGTTAAAACCTGCTAAAAATAGTAAATTGCCAAAATTGCCAGAAAGTTGTTTTGAGCTAGTTGGAAAAGGTGGGTGGCCAATGATATCCACCTAGATCAAAGAATGAGGAAGATCCTAACTTTTACTTCATACTTTTTGGGGTGGATCCACTCATATTGGTTCTGTATGTTGATGATTTGTTTCTCACAAGTGGAGAGAAGATTATTGCAAGCTATAAATAATATTTATCATGAAGGACATCGGATTGATGTATTGTTTATTGGGATTAGAGGTATGGTAGATAGCATGAAATTTCTTCCTTGGACAAGGGAAATATGCAATAGATATATTGAGGAGATTCAAGATGGAGTATTGTAGACCAATGGCTACACCTATGGTCACCAATACAAAGAAGGTGACCACTTCAAATTATGAGTTGGTGGATCCCAAGATATACAGGAAAACGATAGGTTCCTTGATGTATTTTTTCAATACCAGGTTGTATATATTTTTTGTTTTGAACACCTTGAGTCGGTTCATGGTGGAGCCAAGGAAGGTGCATTGGATAGAAGAGACACATGTGCTTAGGTACTTGATAGGTACAATGGAGTATGTATTGACGTATCTTGGAGGAGATGGAGTGGAGTTGTAGGGATATACAGACTCAGATTGGGAAGGGAGTGCATTAGACAGAAATACAATCTCAAGGTGTTGCTTCATCTTGGGATTAGTAGTGATTACTTGGTTAAGCATGAAGTAGACTTCTATAGCACTCAATTCAGCAGAGGGAGAGTATATGGCAGCAAGTATGGCTAGCTATGAAGCCATTTGGCTTCTCAAATTGATTATGTGTTTATTTGATCAAGATTTGGAGCCTACGGTGATATACTGCAATAATAGGAGTTGTATAGAACTCTCAGAGAATCTAGTATTCCATGACAGGCCCAAGCATATTGATATTAGATACCACTTCATTCGAGATAGGATCCAAAAGGGAGCAGTGAAGATTCAATATATTTCCATAGATGAGAAGGTAGCAAATATTTTGACCAAACCCTTGGTTAAAGGGAAGTTTGTGTTCTTTAGAGACAAACTTGGAGTGGTGCAGAATACCTTTCTATTTGAGAGGGATTGTTGATGCATGGTAGCATCAGACAAGTATTTCCACACAGGTCTATCTGTCTAGACATGTGGAAATCATCCAAAGCCTTTTATCGTTGACTTTACTTTAATTAAAGGAATTATTAAAGTAAAGTGATTTTATTAATTAGTTGAGTTATCTAAGGAAATGCTAAAAGTTAGCATTTAATCTTAGCCATTGATCTCAAGTGAGGTGAGAAGTAATCTCAATCACCAATCACTTCGGATATTAGGGTAGGTTATAACTCAATATTGTAAAATCAAGGCTAAGGTAAAGGAGAAGACACTTGAGTGTTGGATCACAAAGGACTGTGATTCAAAGAGATCTTGGATAGGTGGAGAAGGACTTCCATCTAGATATCAAGTCAAGGAGAATATAGAACATAGGCAATCACAAGTGGGTTTCAACAAAGCGAAGCCACGGGAAAATGTCAAATCATACGGATTTTTTCGTACAGTCCTTTTGTGCATGTACATGGGTGTAAATGGAGACAGGCACATATGTGTGGTCTTACTTAAGGAAATGTGTGTACACCTTGAAAAGCATTCCAAATATGGGTCGTACAACAGATCATAATTTGTCAGGTTTTTCTGTAGTTGTTTTTCTCCCAGAGGGCCATTATCCATTTTATGGGAGCCTTGATTTTATCATAATAAAATCATCTCAACACTGGTTTTCCCTCTAGGGTTTTTATAGGGGTATCTACCCAAAACTATTGGTGTTTATGTGTGCATGATTTGGTTTCCGGTGTTTGCTTCCGCTATCTTTATTTGAGTTGAGTATTCTACCAGTGTATTTTTTTGTGAGTTGCTAATCTTATTTGCAGTAAATAAATCATTGGATAACACGATACCTAGAGGTTGGAGTAATTTTTTCAACAAATAGGCCAATAATATCCATCCCTCAAGAATTTTTATATTGTGGTCCTAGTTGAATAATGTCCTCCACAAAAGTTGGCATATAACTTGATCATCGGTCTTTGACCCTCGACATCATCTACACACCTTAGGACCAATCCATTTAGGTCTCTCCAACCCAATCCTCCCTTATTCATACAATACAGTGATTCCCAAAGTCTCAAATTCCTTCGCTAATGATATTTTAAATCATTCAAACATGTAAGGTTCTTTAAGAAATATACAATGTTTGAATACCAATGATGAGGCTCCAAACATCCAAAACTGCATACAATATGTAACTATCTTTTCCTTCCACACCCAAAACCCTTCATTTCCTTCAATGAGGATGTTTTTCAACCCTCAACCCTTCACTAATTTAGTTGGTTTAATTTCCATTTCATATTCCTTAATCCTAGACACCAATTTACCTCAAATGCCCAAACAATCTATTTGCATCAATTTGTCTTTCACTATTGAATGTGGAATATAAGATATAATCTTAGAATACCCCACATAGCTCCTAATGTTTTTTAAATATTAGACTAAATTATAATCTTTTTTTTCCATGATAGACTACCATAGCTCTAAATCTCTAAGTGCTTTGCTCATAAATACTATGGGTTGTTTTTTCTCATTCTTTTGGAGCAACACTCCTGTGATAGTGTCCTCGGATGCAAACAAAAACATCTAAAAATATTTGTTGTAATCTAGGATCACCAATACTAGGGCTAAACTAATAGCCTTAATTTTCTATAAGGCCTCCCTACTCTCATCATTCCACTTAAACACTAATTTGTTTTAACAAAATTAAAATGGGCTTGGTGATTTCTAAAAAATCGGGTATGAACCTCCTAATGAAATTTATTTTCCCAAATAAATATTGGACAACCTTCTCACACCCAATCAAGGGGATATTCTAAATGGCTTCTACTCATGACAAGTCAATATTCACCCCAACCTTCAATATGATATGGCCAAGAATCTTCCCTTCATCTACCCAAAAATTGATTCTTAGGATTCCATGAAATCCCATACTTTCTACATCTCTCAAACACTTGCATTAAATGAAAAATATGTGTGTCTCTCTCCTTGGATAAAATATTCAAATCACCCTAGTAAATCTCAATTATCTTGTCAATCAAGTCCCTAAATTCAAAATTCATATCCTTTTAGAACATGGATCCAACATTCAACAACCTAAAAGGAATCCTTAAATACACAAAAATTCCCCATGGTGTAGAAAAAGACTTCTTGTGTTGATCTTCATCTTTGACAAAAATCTGGTTGTATCCTAAAAAACCATCTAACATAGGAAACATACCCGAACCCGTAACCATTTCCAACAAATTTTCCATGTTAGGTAACATATTGTTATCGTTGAGAGATAGTTGATTCAGGTTCCTAAAGTCAACACACAATATTATTCCTATGTTTTCCTTTCTCACTATCACTAGGTTCCAACCAAGATGAATGTCTAATTGGTGCAATGATATTTGCATCCAACAACTTTTGAATCTCCTTCTAAATAAGGGGGGTTAATTTAGGATTTATTTTTTTAAGTTTTTTGTCTAAATGGATTGGCACCTTCCTTGAGAGGAATGGTATGTTGAATAATATCCCCTTTATAATAATTCAAAACATCATATGTCCATACAAATATGTCTCTATACTCTCTCACCAAGTCCTCTATCATTATTCTCTCCTTTGTTGAAAGGTTATTTCCTACTTTGATGAATTTTGAACTCTCCTCCAACCCACTGTATATTTCAAGGAAATCCTTAGGATTGCTCACACCCTTATTTTGTTTATACATGTCATGTCTATCAAATATCATATCTAATGGAACAAGTCCTTTTGGAAAGGTATTTCCCTAAATCTCCTCAATTTTCCCCATCTCAAGGTTCTTGCTACCTTCCTCCCTCCAATCAACTTTATAATCAATAAATTCTTACAAGTTGTTCATGAGTATAACATTTAAGAATCATCATACAACACCTATCGATGTTCAAGATTGTTGAAAACTAAAGGTCTAAACACAACTTTCATTCTAAACTCCCTTAAGATGAGGTTATCACTTGGTTGAAGAGTAGAATCAGCAATGACTAAGAAATCATAGCATGCATTTTTTTATCTTGGGACAACCCTAATGGAAAAGGAATCAAATAACTCAATAGTGACCCAAATAGCATGTCAAAATTGTTTCAACCTGTTGTTTTTCACCTAAACTTTATTCTTCACTTACTTCACTACAAGATTGAAATCAACCACCACCACCAACACCCTAATTCCCATGTCTCTTGCTAACTCAATACCAAGCAATAAAGCTTCATACTCAGCAAAATTATTGGTGGTGTCAAACTCTGATCTATAAGAGTATCTAGTGATAGCCCCTTGTAGAGAGGTGAAAAGGATTCCAACACCAACATCTGATCTAGATTTTACTCCATCAAAATGAAACCTCTAAAATGTTTCCCTACTCTCTCCAGGTTTTTCTTTTACTTCAGGGACCAATGGGTGTGCTAAAATAAGGTAATTTCCAAACTCATCCTCCTTTGTACACACTAACTAGTTCATTGGTTATTTGGAGTCTTCTACATGATATTTCCTTGGAGGCTCTCTATATAATGTAATAAAGGTGCCTCACATGTTGGAATGGTAGCATAAGATAAGTCTAGTTGAATACTAACCCTCAAACTTGCAATCCACTCTCTTGATAGCAACATACCACAAGCAATAGAAATGTCTATAATGACAACATGTGCTCAAATTTAGGTTCATCTCCAATTGTTTCCCTAGTTTGTATGGTTAATGGAAACGCATTCTCATCATGGAAATATTGACAAATTTTACATCAAGTAAATGTCTCATGTTCAACCATATTACTCGGATTCAAAGGCATGGAAAGTATTTGGTTTTGATTTTTGTTTTGATTATTTGGAGGACCCCTAATTATTTTCCATCCATCATTTCCCCTTGGTGGATATTTGTTTTCTTGAGATCTTTCCAGTTGTACCAATATGTTTTTCATGTTTGTGTTTTGTTGTCTAAAATTGGTTCACTTTCATTTAATTTCTTCAGTTAATGAAGTGATAGAATCAGAATCGGGATCAATTGTGTTAACTACCCAAGATCATGTTTTGTTTTTATTGTGGGATCAAGAAGAACCAAGCAAGTTTGACTTTCCAGAAGTCGTCATGTTCTTATTTATTTTAATGGACAACCCTTGGGTTTCTCTATGATTTTGAGGATCTTTCTCTCTAATTTGAAAGCCCAATTCTCCATCAAATGAATCAAGGTAATAAATGAGAATTTTCTCCTTAGGAGGTTTAATAAATCGATGTAGATTTTGAGTAATTTGTTTAAACCTCTTGTTGAAATCCTCAATGGTTTCAGTTTTATTTCTTTTGGTATTTTTTAGGGCAACCAACAAGTATTTATTATCTTTGTGTTCCCCTCTTTTTTCCATGAAATCATTTTCTAATTGGTTTTTATCCCAAATGCTACAATCAGGTAAACTAGTGAACCAATCAAGGGAATCAACTTCTAATGATAAGACAAACAACTTCATGAAAGAGCCAAAATGTGGTACATGATGTTTTATAATTAAACTCATAAAGGCTTTCCAATAATACTGTGATGAAACAACATTGTTTCCTTGGAAGGTGGGTAGTTTCTCAATAACATTTTCAGGTAAGTCATGTGGATATCCATTTATTTGTGAAAAATCAAGGGGTTCATAAATTTCATCTAACTAGGGTGCAACCATGTTAATTCAATCTAATTTTTGAAAAAAGAATCTGAGGTCTTCAAATATGTTGTCAAGGTTTAAATTGTTTGAACATCTATTCTTGTTTACCCTTCTTCTAATATATCTCTCGAGTTCTAGATTCAAGTGAACAAGGACTTGTGAGGAATTCCTTGTAGGATATCTTGTGGGCACAAATTCACTCAATGGAGTCTCCAAATGATCATGAATTATCTAAAGTTTTGGGTTGATGTTCATCAAAGGTTTGTGAATCTAAAAATTTTGAACTTGGGGAAAAATTGTTTTATCCCTGGCAACAGTGCTATAGTCCCATAAGAAGAGCCTCACCCTAAAAGGGCTATAAGATCAAGGTGAAGAGGGAAAAAAAATGAAGGAAACAAAACATGAGCAATAAACCCTTGCTATGAGGCCATTACCCCAGGTCCTATGCAATGAAATGCATATTTAAAAATAACTAAATTAAATAAAGTAAAAGTCAAAACCCAAAAAAGTTTAAATGAACAAAGAAAAAGAAAAATAAGGGGTAGAAAGACACAATGCCAAGAAAAGAGTAACTCGATGCATAATATCTCCCTCATAGCTCAAAGATGCTCATGTGGATGAATATCTTAAATGACCTCATCGTGACTATGCAATTAAACTCATAAAGTTACTGTGGTGAACCAACTCAATTCATACATGAAATATCCAGAGTAGTTGGAATATGAAGACATCCATTATATATATATATATATATATTGTTGGCCCTCGACCAATTTTTGAGGAAACATTGGTCAGGTTTGACCACTTTTGTACTTCGACAGGCTGGTTGAAGATGGGGCGCCCATGCGGAACTGAGATTGTGGGATCTCACTTGTTTTGTGGACCCAACAAGCGGTTCATTAGGGTTTTTGTATTAGGGTTTATGGGATGTCATCCCATGGGTTTACCCATGTTTAGGCCTTTTGTAAGAATTGTAAAAGTATAAATAAGAAAAGATTGTAAGGTAGAAGTAATTTGTAGCTTAGTGGAAGCAATGTAAGTAGGTAAGTGCAATAGGCAAGTAGTTTTGAGTTGCTTTGTGCAACAGACTATGTATGTAAGGCTTTGTGCGTAATAGAGGAGTTGGCTTCGTGCCTTGACCTGATTTTGGGAAGGTGGATCTGGTGCTTAGTGTTGAAATATTGTAACTGCAAAGAGTATTCTTATTATTATTGATATATTATTCATAGGATCAATCCCCAGATAGAGCCACCACCTGCAAATGTCATCAGAGGTATGTACTCACATATATTTAATGGTTAAACCCTAAAGAGTATTTGCAAGAGAAGGGATCTCTTTCCATAGATACAGAAGGATCTCAAGATCCAACACATTCAGAGGAATGATGCAACCCAGGTGTGATTATTATGATATACATCTATTTTTCATGACATTATCTTAATCAGTGTTGCATGTTGAAGCTATGATCAAATTATTAGAAGGATTGAAAGTTGATCATAGAGCTTATCCTCTAACCTAACCTTTTGTCAAGATAGTGTATTGCCTTAGTACAGAAGACAGGTTGAAGAAAGCACTCGTCACTTGAGTGAAGGAGACATGGAAGAAAAGCAAGCACTCATTCTTGAGGACAAGGCTCCCGGTTTGATTAATCAATATTCAAAGGTACACATGACAAGTTGATGACTATAGTTGAGACAATAGTCTTTGTAAAGTATTATACCTGATAGCATGTAAGCATATGGAGGTATATGCTTTGCCTAATACAACTAACATCTCCTCTAGGAGAAACCTTGTGTGTTAGTTTCAGGTTGCCATGGAAGAATGCTTGGTCACAACACTATAAGAGTGTTGACCTCATTTCATATTGTATTCCTTACCTTTAATCTTTTCTTTAAATAAATTATAAGTGATAGCTCTAAAGGAGCTACTGTGATGATTATTCATGCTATTTCTTTACATTATCAGAGGGATATTATTCTTTCTTGTTGCTTTGTTGACCTTGCTTCAGGTCACATGTAATAACCTTGAGGAAGCTATAGTGAAGTTTGCAGAAGGCAACGTGCTAAAGAAGAGACCATAAATGAAGCAATCATCATTGAAGGAGAAGAAGGTCACTTGCATGAGCTAAAGGGTCACTCTGAAGCTTCCATGACCCACGCCATTGAAGAATCTTGGCATAGAATATTAGCTCAGATCAACTACAAGGCACTACCATACATATGCAAAGAGGTCACAGGTTTACCATAACTCATAGGTGACCATGAAGGCGTATGCAATGGATGTGCACAAGGGAAGAACATCAAGAACCCATTTCCGAAGAGGGACAGCAAGGCAGAAGGAGTCCTAGAACTCATTCATTCAGATGTATGTGGACCAATTCCATCATCCTCCATTAGTGGATTAAGATACTCAGGTCAGATAATGGAGAATATACCTCAAAAGAGTTTGTGAACTTCTGCAAAGATGTTGGCATCAAGATCCCCAACAAAATGGTGTAGTTGATCAGAAGAACAGAACCATACTAGAAGCTATGAAGACTATGATCCATGATCAAGATATTCCTATGTGCTTATGGGTAGAAGCATCAATGGCAGCTTTTTATGTGCAGAACCGATTGCCCCATAGTGCACTTGGGCTCAAGACACCAGAAGAGATGTTCACCAGAAAGAAGCCAGAGGTAATCCATCCCAAAATATTTGGTTGTCCAGTGTTTATTCATATACCTAAAGAAAAGAGAAACAAGATGGACCCTTCAGGAAAGAAGGGAATATTTTGTTAATGTTTATGCCATTATTATAGTTCTTTGCATTTCAATAGATAAGAGCATCATAAGAACAAGATCACTGAGAAATACACATTCACAAGAGACACANCATTTATCCTGGGAAACCCTCTAGGGGAAGAAAACCCAGCAAAAACTTCCTTATCATAAATAGCTTATACAATGTTCAAGAGATAACTCAAACCAATATAGATAGTCCTCCCCAAGAGATGTGCCACTCTTCTCCCTCTCTCCTTTGCCTGTAATAGATCAGAACTTGTCTCTCAAATTGAGCAAGTGAGTTGTGTTCAAATGAGGTGCTAGCCTCATGTATTTATACAAGTTATGGCACGTGTGAAGTGTATCTTCACTACCAGGGCCGACTTCTCAATCTAGGTGGGTAAACCCACCTTTATTATATTTCTGGGTCTCTTAATTAATTGTTGGGGCCGACTTCTTATTATGCCTATTATAATTGTTTGTTGACCAATCTGCAAAAGGGGATTTGGTCCTAATACAATTACCGACATGAATAATCCACAATGGGGATTAATCCAATGAATAAAATAACAATAATAATAAGAATTCTCTTCACAGTTACATTATTTCAACACTCCCCCTTAACAAGAAGGGTATTCTTCATCAGCATCAGGCGAGAGAGGTATGCATCATCAGTGGCATCAGGAGAACAGTATCGTCAATATCATCTTGAAACATTGGCTAGCATATTTATGAGTCATCGGAAGTTTTCTTCATCGACAGCATCATCATTCTCGAAAGAATGCTATCATCATCTGCATCAAATATGTATCGGTAAAAAAATGATACCTCATCACAGCACTAGGCTGGCAGTACTACACTGGCTCAATGTCATAGTTGTTAAGCTGGTAGCTTAGTGTCAATCACATCTTGCTTTACGTCTAACAACTAGGTCAGAAGCAAGGAATATCATCATCTCGCTTTATGTCTAACAACTAGGTCAAAAGAGAAGAATCACAACGTCATGCTTTACATCTAACAACGAGGTCAGAAGCATGACTCATATTTCTTTACGTCTAACAACGAGGTCAGAAGCAAGGAACACATCAACTTCTCGCTTTATGTCTAGCAATGAGGTCAGAAGCGAGGAATCATCTTGCTTTACATCTAATAGCTAGGTCAGAAGCAAGGAATCCAAAGTGTCATGCTTTACATCTAACAGTGAGGTCAGAAGCAATGACTCATCTTGCTTTACGTATAACAACGAGGTCAGAAGCAAGGAACACATCAACATCTTGCTTTACATCTAACAACAAGGTCAGAAGCGAGGAATCATCTTGCTTTACATCTAACAGCTAGGTAAGAAGCAAGGAATCCACAGCGTCATGCTTTACGTCTAACAGCGAGGTTAGAAGCAATGAATCATCTTGCTTTATGTCTAACAACGAGGTCAGAAGCAAGGAACACACAACGTCATGCTTTACGTCTAATAGTGAGGTCAGAAGCAATGACTCATCTTTCTTTACGTCTAACAGCAAGGTCAGAAGCAAGGAACACACAGCGTCGTCTAACAGCGAGGTCAGAAGCAATGACTCATCTTACTTTACGTCTAACAGCAAGGTCAGAAGCAAGGAACACACAACGTCATGCTTTACGTCTAACAATGAGGTCAGAAGTAATGACTCATATTGCTTTACGTCTAACAGCAAGGTCAGAAGCAAGGAACACACAGCGTCATGCTTTACGTCTAACAGCAAGGTCAGAAGCAATGACTCATCTTTCTTTACGTCTAATAGCGAGGTCAGAAGCAAGGAACACACAACGTCATGCTTTACGTCTAACAACGAGGTCAAAAGCAATGACTCATCTTGCTTTACGTCTAACAGTGAGGTCAAAAGCAAGGAAAATATATATACTCCCCCTTTCAGGGAGGGTCCTTTAGGACTATACCAAGCTTATCTCAAAAGTGTTCAAACTTTACATGAGATAGAGGCTTAGTCAACACGTCAGCAACTTGTTCATCCGTGCTAATGTACTGGAGCTTCAAGGCTCCTCTCTATACCTTGTCGCGGATGAAATGATAGTGGAACTCTATGTGCTTCGACTTGTCGTGGAATACAGGATTCTCTGTCATCTTTATGCAGCTCTGGTTGTCACATAGAATTGCAGTTGCTCTCATCTCCAAGTCAAATAGGCCTGTCAGCAATTTTTGAATCCATATAGCTTCGCAGCTAGCAGAACATGTGGCAATGTACTCTGCTTCCACTATGTTGAGAGAAATACTGGATTGCTTCCTACTCTGCCACGAGATCATGGCTGATCCCAAACTAAAATAGCATCTAGAAGTGCTTTTTTTTTTCTACAACGCTTCCTACATTAGTATATCCACTCAATGTGAAGTCATGATCTCCATCATAGCTGAGACCATAATCCATTGTACCTTTAAGGTACCTCATCACATGTTTTGCAGCCACTAGGTGAATACGTCTGGGCTCTACCAGAAACTGACTCAAGGTGTTCACTGCAAAACTGATGTCTGGTCTGGTGTTCGTCAGGTACATCAACGATACAATAATCTATCTGTATAGTGTGGCATTTATCAAATCTGACGAAGTATCGACCAGCAGCTTCAGCTTCGCTTCCATGGGTGTATTCATGGGCTTACATTCTATCATGTCGAATCTCTTTAAGATTTCAACTGTGTACTTCCCTTGGTCAAGGAAGACCCTTTCTGGACTTTGCCATACCTCAAGGCCTAAGAATTAATTCATTAGACCAAGGTCTTTCATTTCAAATTCTGCGGCAAGTCTCGTTTTACATTCAGCGATGAGATTTTCTTTTCCAGTTAAAAATAAGTCATCCACATACAGTAGTAATATTACTGGTTCATTATCCATAATTTTGAAGTAGATATTTGAATCTGCTTTACTCTTGGTAAAGCCTGAGCTTGTCAAGAAACTGTCTATACGGCCATACCAAGCTCTAGGAGCTTGCTTCAATCTGTATAAGGCTTTCTTCAAATGGCAGACATGAGACTTCATGTGTTCAACCTCAAATCCTTGGGGTTGCTCTATATACACTTCCTCTTCGATAACACCATTCAGGAAAGTTGTCTTCATGTCCATCTGGTGCAGCTTCCATTTCATCTTGGCAGCAAGAGCTATAATGGTTCTGATCGAAGTGTATCTGGCCACAGGAGCGAGTGTCTCTTCATAGTCAATGCCTTCCTTTTGGGAAAAGCCATGAGGGAAAAATCTTTCTTTATACTTCTCAATACTTCCATTAGCAACATGTTTTATTTTGAAGAGCCATTTGTAGGATACCCCATTTTTATTCTTTGATCTGGGAACTATTTCTCATACTTCATTCTTCATTATGGATTGGTATTCCTCTGTCATGGCATCTGCCCATTCTTCTCTCTGAATGGCTTCTTCAAAGCAGGTAGGCTCCTCTTCTAGAAGATCACACATCAAAGCCGTATAACTGGAGAGTAGCTTTGGTCTTTTCACTTGTCTTGAGGCTCTTTCTGGAACACCATACTTCTCTCCATCTTGAATAATCTCTCTTGCCCAAGCAGGCTTTCTTTTATGGGAGAAGGTCATTTGAGGAGGTTCTTGAACTTTTGTTATGTCATGGTCTTCAGGAGTCTCCTCATCAAGGAAAGTTATGACTTCCCTTACAGGTTCTATAGCTCTGGGAACTTCCCTCACGGATTCTGCAATCCTGGGATTTACAGGTTCCTCTTCATATACTTCTTCAAGTTGGCATCTTCTCAATTTCTTAAGTGTTGCTTCTTCATCAAAGGTCGCGTCCCTACTGATCTCAATATGGCGGTGACCAGGTATGTAGATTATGAAGGCCTTGGAGACCTCACAGTATCCCAAAAATATTCCCTTCTTTCCGGAGGGTTCCAGCTTGTCTCTTTCGGTATATGAATAAACACTGGACAGCCAAATATTTTGAGATGGCTTACCTCTGGTGATCAAGGGGATCAAATTTTGCTCAAAATTCAAAGTGCTCAGAATCACTTCAAAATGAATGAGAGTGTAGGCCTCTTCGTTATGAACCCAACGCAACTCATTTGGGTTCAAACGGACGTCGGGAGCGAGAGATATCGTGTTCTGTTCAAAATGACAAACAGGCAAAAAAAAGGGATGCTGACTGTGCAGTCCGTACAGTCCGTAAAGACACTGACGTGGCAGACCGTACGACACATGGAAGGTTGTTGTTTGGACATTTGGAATATGACATGGCATGATTGCAGCGAACAGGATGGCGACATATGGCCCAATCAATGGCCACCACGTGTCACACACATATTGGTTTAAAATTTGTGCATTCAGCAGGACTTGACCCTGCGACCTCCGGGCAGGGGAAGAGACTTGGGAAGGGTCGTCGACCGGCGTGCCACCACATGTGCCTTGTAATATAAATGGCACACATTATATTTAAGTTGATATGTATTGTATGGTGGGCGCGGACCAGGCCAGGGCTTAGCCCCGGCCCCCGGTCCCATGTGTATACAATGTAACCACATTACTATATGCGTGCCCTATTGTATAGCCCTTTCATATGAGACCCCGATCACATACATTATTGCAATATGACCATATGTATTACCATATGTGCACGCGCAGGTATGTGTTTTGATTTGAATTTGGTTCAACGGTTATACAAACGACCCGCCACTTGTACATTAACCATTGGCTTTTGGAAACGGACGCTATGTTTGCACTTGTGTGCGGTCATATGGGTCATACGACCATAGCCCTGGCGGTTAGGGGCTAGGTGCACCCATAACCATCCTACAGTTTGCACAGTTTGCACGGTTGTGTCCTGTGTTGAGTTTTAACGCTTAAATATATGTGTGGGCTAGGTTGAGCCAACAAGGGTGTGATTTGTAGATGCAAAGACAACGAGTTTGAAGGGGGACTTCCAGGAAGCCTATCTTCTTCAATTTTTGGCCAAACGAGGTGCCGAAAAAGCCCAGCTAGGGGTTTTTGGATGTTTTGAAGCCATTGGAGTAGTCTATTTGGAATTTTGAGCATTGTAAAGCACATTTTTTTAGCACTTTTAGAAAATAATACAAATGATCCATTGGAAGCTGGACCAGGAGATGTAGCCCAAGAGAGGGGTGAACTCCTTTATCATTTGTTGTGTTATTTCTTTTCT
>ML776674.1:681178-702785 GCA_009831015.1 Picea engelmannii | reverse complement strand
TAGTGTTGTGACCAAGCATTCTTCCATGGCAATCTGAAACTAACACACGAGGTTTCTCCTAGAGGAGGTGTTAGTCATATCAGACAAAGTATTTACCTCTATATTCTCACATGCTATCAAGTATAATACTTTACGACGATTGCCATCTCAACTAAAGTCATCATCTTGTCATGTGTACCTTTGAATCTTGAGTAATCAAACCTGAAGCCTTGTCCTCAAGAGTGAGTGCTTGCTTTTCTTCCAGCTCTCCTTCACTCAAGTGATGAGTACTTTCTTCAACCTGTCTGTTGTACTAAGACAATACGCTATCATGACATAAGGTTAGGTTAGAGGATAAGCTCTATGATCAACTTTTAATTCTTCTAATAATTTGATCATAGCTTCAACATGCAACACTGATCAAGATAATTTTATAACAAATAGATGCATATTAGAATAATCACACCTTGGTTGCAACATTCCTCTGAATGTGTTGGATCTATGGCAAGAGATCCCTTCTCCTGCAAATACTCTTTAATATTTAACCATTAAACATATGTAAGTACATACCTATGATAGCATTTGCAGGTAGTGGCTCCATCTGGTAGCAGTGGTAATCATTACGAAAAACTTCAAGGGTGATTGCAACTGGTTCTACGGCTGCAACTGCAACTGGTACTGCAACTGCAGCTGGTTCTGAGACTGCAACTTAGGGTTTTATGAGGAAACCCTAATTTTCCAAACTTCAAATTTTGAAATTCTGATCCATGGGATAGATGCGCTGAGCTGAGGTGAGTTAGTTGGTGCAGTCGGAATTTCGAAAATCTAATTTTTACCCCCTCAAACTTGATATGCAGATTTCTGGACTGGTGCTTCTAGTTTTCTGGTACTTCTGGTACTCTGGTACTTCTGGTACTTCTGGTACTCTGGTTTTCTGGTTTTCTGGTTTTCTGGTACTTTGTGAAACTAGGGTTTCACTTTTTGGGAGATATAGCCACTGAAAAGGTGCGCTCTAAGTGCCAAAATGATCCTTGGGGGAGGGCGCAGCTTTCTAGGTGGTTAGGGAGCTAAAAACATTAACTTTTTCAAAACCCTAATATTTTGGTACGGTAATAGTGACGTTTTTCCTCTTGCGAAATATGCTTCCTTCAGGTTGGCTCTGATACCATGTTAATGTTTATGCCATTATTATAGTTCTTTGCATTTCAATAGATAAGAGCATCATAATAACAAGATCACTGAGAAATACACATTCACAAGAGACACAACATTTATCCTAGGAAACCCTCTAGGGGAAGAAAACCCAGCTAAAACTTCCTTATCATAAATATCTTATCCAATGTTCAAGAGATAAATCAAACCAATACAGATAGTCCTCCCCAAGAGATGCGCCACTCTTCTCCCTCTCTCCTTTGTCGGTAACAGATCAGAACGTGTCTCTCAAACTGAGCAAGTGAGTTGTGTTCAAATGAGGTGCTAGCCTCCTGTATTTATAAAAGTTATGGCACGTGTGAAGTGTCTCTTCACTGGCAGGGCCGACTTCTCAATCTGGGTGGGTAAACCCACCTTTATTATATTTTTGGGTCTCTTAATTAACTGCTAGGGCTGACTTCTTATTCTGCCTATTATAATTGTCTGTTGACCAATCCGCAAAAGGGGATTTGGTCCTATTACAATTACCGACATGATTAATCCAATGAATAAAATAACAATAATAATAAGAATGCTCTTCGCAGTTATATTATTTCAACATATTTGTGGGATATTGTAAGGTCTCCAAGGCCTTCAGAATCTATATACCAGGTCAACATCACATTGAGATTAGCAGGGATGTGACCTTTGATGAAGATGCAGCGCTCAAGAAATATAAACTATGCCAGCTTGAAGAGGTATATGAAGAGGAACCCGTAATCCCCAATACTACAATGAGGGAGGTTCCCAGAGCTATAGAACCAGAGAGGGAAGTCGTAACTTCCCCCGATGAGGAAATTCTAGAAGACCATGATATAGTAGAAGTGCAAGAACCTCCTTAGATGACGATCCTCCATAAAAGATATCTAGCTTGGGCTAGAGAAATTATTCAAGATGGAGAGAAATATGGTGGTTCCCAAAGGAACTATGAGACAGGTGAAAAGACCAAACCCATTCTCCAGTTATACAGTGTTGATGTGTGATCTTATAGAAGAGGATCCTACCTTCTCTGAAGAAGCCATTCAGAGAAAATAATAGGTAGATGCCATGATAGAGGAATACCAATCCATAATGAAGAACGAAGTATGGGAAATAGTTCCCATATCGAAGAATAAAGATAGGGTATCCTACAAATGGATCTTCACATAAAACATGTTGCTAATGGAAGTATTGAGAAGTATAAAGAAAGATTTGTTGCTCGTGGCTTTTCCCAGAAGGAAGGCATTGACTATGAAGACACATTCGCTCCTGTAGCCAGATACACTTCGATCAGGACCATCGTAACTCTTGCAGCTAAAATTAAGTGGAAGTTGCACCAGATGGACATGAAGACAGTTTTCCTAAACAGTGTCATCGAAGAGGAAGTGTATATAGAGAAACCTCAAGGATTTGAGGTAGAAGACAGGAAGTCTCATGTCTACAGATTGAAGAAAGCCTCATATGGATTGAAGCAAGCTCCTAGAGCTTGGTATGGCCATATAGACAGTTTCTTGATGAGCTTAGGCTTTACCAAGAGTAAAGCAGACTCAAATCTCTACTTCAAAATTATGGATAATGAGCCTGTATTCTTACTGCTATATGTGGATGACATATTCTTAACTAGAGAAGAAAAGCTCATCGTTGAATGAAAAAAGAGACTTGCCTTGGAATTTGAAATGAAAAACCTCGGCCTAATGCATTACTTCTTAGGTCTTGAGGTATGGCAGAGTCCTGAGAGGATCTCCCTTAACAAAGGGAAGTACACGATCGAAATTTTAAAGAGATTCGATATGTTGGAATGCAAGCCCATGAATACACCCATGAAAGTGAAGTTGAAGCTTTTGGTCGATACGTCGTCAGAATTGATTGATGCCACACTGTATAGACATATTATTGGATCATTGATGTACCTAACGAACACCAGACCAGAAATTTTTTTGCCGTGAACACCTTGAGTCAGTTTTTGGTAGAACGTAGACGTGTTCACCTGGTGGCTGCAAAACATGTGATGAGGTACCTCAAAGGTACGATAGATTATGGTCTCAGCTATGATGGAGATCATGATTTCTTGGATATACTGATGCAGATTGGGCAGGAAGTGTTTCTGACAAGAAAAGCACTTCAGGATGTTGTTTCAGTTTGGGATCAGCCATGATCTCATGGCAGAGTAGGAAGCAATCTAGTATTTCTCTCAGCACAGTGGAAGCAGAATACATTGTTGCATGTTTTGCTAGCTGCGAAGCTATATGGCTTCAAAATTTGCTGACCAGCCTATTTGATTTGGAGATGAGAGCAACCGTGATTCTATGTGACAACTAGAGCTGCATAAAGATGACAGAGAATCCTGTATTCCACGACAAGTCGAAGCACATAGAGATCCACTATTATTACATCTGCGACATGGTACAGAGAGGAGCCTTGAAGCTCCAGTACATTAGCACGGATGAACAGGTTGTTGACGTGTTGACCAAGCCTCTATCTCGCGTAAAGTTTGAGTACGAGATAAGCTTGGCATAGTTCGAAAGGACCTTCCTCGAAAGGGGGAGTAGATGTGATGATTTTCCTTGCTTCTGACCTCGCTGTTAGATGTAAAGCAAGATGATGTGTGTGTTCCTTGCTTTTGACCTCGCTGTTAGATGTAAGGAAAGATGATTCCTTTCTTCTGACCTCGTTGTTAGACGTAAAGCAAGATGATGTGTGTGTTCCTTGCTTCTGACCTCGCTGTTAGACGTAAAGAAAGATGATTCCTTGCTTCTGACCTCGTTGTTAAACGTAAAGCAAGATGATGTGTGTGTTATTTGCTTCTAACCTCGCTGTTAGACGTAAAGCAAGATGATTCCTTGCTTCTGACTTCATTGTTAGACGTAAAGAAAGATGATGTGTGTTTTCCTTGCTTTTGACCTCACTGTTAGACATAAAGAAAGATGGTTCCTTGTTTCTGAACTAGTTGTTAGACGTAAAGCAAGATGATGTGTTTCTTTCTTTTGACCTAGTTGTTAGACGTAAAGAAAGATGATGTGTTCCTCGCTTCTGACCCAGTTGTTAGACATAAAGAAAGATGATGTATACCTTGCTTCTGACCTAGTTGTTAGACGTAAAGCAAGATGTGACTTGCACTGAGCTACCAACTTAACAGATGTGACATAGAGCTAGTTTAGTACTGTGATGGGCCAGCCTAGTGTTGTGATGAGGTATCACTTTATACTAATACATATTGATGCAGATGATGATGGCATTCCTTTGAGAATGATGTTGTTGCTGATGAAGAAAACTTCTGATGATTTATAGATACGCTAGCCAGGATGATATTGATGATGTTGTCCTCACATTTGATGTTGTTGATGATGTTGTCCTCTTTCTCTCGCATGATGCTGCTGAAGAATACCCTTCTTGTTAAGGGGGAGTGTTGAAATATTGTAGCTGCAAAGAGAATTCTTATTATTATTGATATATTATTCATAGGATCAATCCCCATTGTGGATTTATCATGTCGATTATTGTAATAGGACCAAATCCCCTTTTGCGGATTGGTCAATAGACAATTATAATAGGCAGAATAAGAAGTCAGCCCCAGCAGTTAATAAGAAGACCCAGAAATATAATAAAGTTGGGTTTACCCACCCAGTTGGAGAAGTCGGCCCTGCCATTGAAGAGATACTTCACACGTGCCAGACTTGTATAAATAAAGGAGGCTAGAGCCTCAATTGAACATAACTCACTTGCTCAGTTTGAGAGACAAGTTCTGATTTGTTACCGGCAAAGGAGAGAGAGAGTGGTGCATATCTTGGAGAGGACTTTCTGTTTTATCATAGAGATCTCTTGGCATTGTATTGGATATCTATATTAAGGAATTTTTGCTAGGTTTTCTTCCCCTAGAGGGTTTCCCAAGATAAATGTTTTGTCTCTTGTGAATGTGTATTTCTCAGTGATCTTGTTCTTATGTTGCTATTATCTATTGAAATGCAAAGAACTATAATAATGGCATAAACATTAACACTTAGTGCACAGATCACATGTCCAGTGCAAAGCTTGGCTCTGTGTCTTAGCACATATGAGCAAATGGATGTAAGATATTGAACCAAAATAAAGAAGAAGAAGTCATTGATGGACACAGCCCCACATTGGGGTGAACCACGTAAATCTTGTGTTGATGGTTTTCTTTGTGTTGTAATGTTTATGCTATGAATCTACTTAGTCCATTGAATGTTATGAATGATAGATAGATCTATGGATGTTCAATGCTTTGTATATGTTGAATGTGTTAGATATGACTTGTGATGCTAAGTGCGATGTGTATTTTGTCATTATTATTGCGTTGATGTATACTTAGGGTTTTATATGCGATGTGAATAAAGCTAATGAATTAATATGCGTTGTTCCTAAGTACCTTGAGAAGTATTGTAATCATGAATCTGTGTCCCGGCTTGGTTACAGACACCTGAGTCCTGTAACCCCCTCTACCTCTACCTTGGGTGAGATTTCACTTGCTTCACAGGTGTTGCCGAAAGGTTTGGTAGTTAGGGTTTTTTTGGTGCATTGTTGAAGTCTTGAACCCTGGGTCTGCCCCTATGCCAACAAATGGTTTCGTTGTCAAGACTGAAACTGTGATTGTTGGGAACTGAAGTAAAGAAAAGAGAAGTTATGTGCATAGATCTGTTGATGTAGGGTGCAATATTCTACTTGACTTTCGAAGCTCTGTGCTAAGGAAGAAACCTAATATGAAGAAAAGAGGTAAGATCTTGAAAGAGGTAAAGATTTTTGCTTGGATAGTGTAAGATAAGTGGAAATTTTTGTTTAGAAAGCATGAATCTAGGTATGTTTGGTAGATTTTTTCCTAGTCTGAAAGCTAGGGTAAAGTTAGAAGAAAAATTTGATCTGGATAAATTTGATAGAAATAAAGAAAGATATGTTATTCCTATGCATAGAAAGAATTTTTGGACTAATGAATGGATGCATGAACCTAGAAAGAATTTTCACAGATTGCAGGTCCAACACTGTGATCCTAGTGTGTAGTACAGGAGAATTTGGGGAACTTACAAGAGAAAGAGGGGATTGACGTTATGTTATAACTGCATAAGACCGAGACATCTTGCTAAGGAATGCCCTAGTATAGATCCTATTTGTCTTTGTTGTAAAATTGTTGGTCATTAGATTGAGGATTTCCCAAAGATGATTGTTAAAGTTGAAAGAATGAACATGAGTCAAGAGAATGAGAGCAAGTTATAGGATCATCAAGAGAAAGTTCAGACTGCATTAGAATAGTTGAAAGAAATGATGAATGATCACAAAGATGTCATTTTATTATAGATCATGAAAGAAAAACAATGCATAGATACAAGAATAGGAGACTTCGACATAGACTGTATCTTGGATAAGGAGACACAAGTGAATATTATGACAGGAAGCACTTGGAAAATCTTGGGAAAGCCTATTGTGATACCTTCATTGGGAAGAATAGGTTTATTTAAAGGAAAGATGATAACCCTATGTAGAAGATTTGTTAATGTACCTGTTATCATCCATGGAACATCAACAGAAGAGGAATTTGAAGTTATTAAGTTTGTTGAGAACAACGTCCCATTTCCTCTTTTGTTAGGAAAGACTTGGATTGACAAAGATCGGATCATAAGGAAATCAGAGGAAGAAGCTACAGAAAATAAAAATCAAGAACTAAGGGATCTGATAGCTACAAAAATAGATCGACTGATAGAAGAACGAGAAGTTGAGTCGAAGCAACAGAAGACCAGAGAATTAGTTGTCAAGGTTGAAAGAATGCAAGAAGGTTTGAAGGACCTATCCATATAAGAAAGAAGTATATCCACCCAGGAAATAGTAAGAGAAGGGATATTAAATTTGAACCCTTCGAAAGCACATCAGCAGTGAAAAGTCGCTTCGCTAGGAGAAGATAAGAATAAGAATGGAAAGAGAAATCCAAAAATAGTTAGAGATACTCATATCACAAGAAAGAAGGAAAGGAAGCTCAGTAAAAAGAAGGCTAAGTTAGAAAATCTACAAGAAGTTACAGAGAATAGATGGAAGATTTCATAGATTGGAACTTCGCGGGAGGCAGGTTTCCAGGACTTGAACCTCGCCGGAAGAGCAGAACCGTGCAGAATGGGACTTCACCCTGGCGAAGCTATATGACCATTGGAGGCACCCCAACCGTTAGAACGACTCTCCGAACGCCTAGGAAACGCATTTATGAGTGGATAGATCATTGTTAGACATTGAGACCTCACCATAACGAACGGATTGAGGCATTCTTGTCCGTTGGAAGAATCCATTATGACACTTTCTTACTTAACCTGTGGGACGCTGCGTCGGAACCACTTTTTTCTACCTGTGATTATCTGAGACAAGAAACAAATTGATTATGTGTGTCAAGTTGTGCTATCATACCTCACCATCTGTTGTTTACCCCGCTATCCATTCACCTACCCTGACCTATTTGTTAACAGTGAGAATGTTGGTCGTGCGCACTGAGCTAGAGAAATCTTTCGAAGAAATACTAAAGAATTTTATGGCTGATAAAGCTATGTCTGAGGGAGTACAAGCATCGTCAACTAGGGGACTTCAGGCTTCCCCTTCGACTAGACGTCGCTCGAAATGTGCCAACCCCACATCTGAGAAATGAAGTAAGCATCGCGATAATCTGGATAATGTGAAGCAGATCCCATCGATCTTACCAGATTATATCCTGCCTTTGGCTAGTGCAGTTAACTGTGACAGCATTCCATAGGAATTCAAGTATACATTGTTCACCACGTACATTCTGAAGGGAATATGCGTAGTTGGAACCCAGTTAGGACAGATCCCTGCATTGAAGAACAGTGATTTCAGCCTTGGATGCAGAAAGGACTATGCAATGCTCGCGCACCACAAATACCTGATGAAGACCACTGGGAAGAAGCCTTGCATAGTCTCCCAGCCTTGGATAAAGGAGCTCGCGTAGTCCACAATATTGAAGTAATGAAGATCTCTCATTTTGGCCGACATCAGGAGGTTAACGCCTCCATTAAACTCCTCTTGTCGTGCTATCATGGAGGATATATGTGGCTCGACAGGCGCATTACTGTGGATCTGGCACTGCTCCATCGGATCACAGGACTGAGCATGCAAGGACCCGACCCTCAACAGTTCTACCCAGGAAAGACCTCAGATCACTCCCTGGCACGGCGCATTAAGGAGGCATACGGAAAAGTTGAGAAAGGAAAGCGAGGCTACAAGGTAGCCTCCATGCAGGATCGCGCAGTGCGCCTAGCTTGTCAACTCATAGCTGGCAAGATCGTCAGAAAGAACTGCCCCATGCAATTCATCGGGTTCGTGGTGGACCTCGCAAGAAAATGCATGGAGGAGATGCAAATGAATTGGGCAAGTTACCTCGTCAACGAGCTCAAGAAAGACTGTCACAAAGCACAGGATCAGGGATATGCATTCCATTTCAGCTGGTTTCTCGTGTTGATCACATTTGTCACTTGGAAAATGTCGGAGGGAGCATATTTTCAAGAAATTGAACCATCATAGTCATTGGCTGTGAGGTTCTACACCTTGTGGTATATGAACGATATGTCGAAGCAATGGCAGTCGAAAGTAGTGTTCCATGCCTACTATCAACAACTGAAGATTGTTATTGAGTCGTTTCGACGCATGACACCGTGTAATCTGCACCAGTATAGACCACTAGCTAAGTTTTGCGTAGACCCGCACTTTATTTATATCACTGCACATAGGGATGAGAGTAAGGAAGAATTATAGTCCTATTATAAGCTAACCGACGAAGACATGGAATAGATCATGAAGGAGTGGACGATAGAGTTCTTGGTATTGGTTGATGATGCATAACTGTCCGACCCTGACATCATCGGAAGCCCCTTGGTTACCCGGTTCAAGCATGCAGGACAGATAAGTGCGAAGAAGAAGAAGAAGAAGGAGGAAGTTCAGAACACAGATATTGATTAGGAAAATAGGGCCTCGGAAGAAAGTAGACTTGCCTCACCCACAGGAGGAGGAGGAGGAGACGAAGTAAATCAAGAAGGGGGAGGGGAAGAAGGAGAAAAACAAGGAGAAGGTGGAGTTACACTGCTGAAGGATCCCCCTACCGAGACAGAAACATCAAAGAAGAGGAAGGTTTCTCTGCATAAACCTTCAGTAAGAAAGAAGACCCGTGCCAATAAGCCCTAGATGGAGACCACACTCACAGTGGATGACATCAGTCTAGTCTGCGGAGCAATAGAGGATGTGTCTGAGGACCTCTTACAAAGATATGGCACGAAGCAGGAAGAGTAGTATGTAAGAGTTGAGAAGGAACTGAAGGAAATTCAGTGAGCCATTCAATTGAGCCGCGCAATACCTACTGCACCTTCCTCATTAAAGACTACAGAGTTGGGGGATGAGCCAACCCAACTTCGAATACTTGCATATGCAATAGTGGCTCAGCTTCAGTGAGTCCAACGAGAAAAGGAATAGGCCACAGAAGCCCTGAAGAAAGAAAAAGAGGAGATCTTGGAGCAACTAAGAGTTGTGTGGTACTGTGTAACCGCATATGAAAATGAGGAAGATTAGTTTTTGGCGATGCTCGAGAAGAACAAAGCGAAGATACAGACGGAAAAGGACCAGTTGCTCGCAAAGCAGACTGCAGTCAAAGAAGTGGTGAGCAAAGCACTTCGAGAGGAAAATGAGGCAGTCGAAGTTCAAGTAACAAAGCTCCCTAAGGCCATCCAGTAGCTTCAAGCAAGAGTAATGGAGTTGGAGCTTCAAGCAGTACCAAGAAATCTGCAGGAAGTGTGCAACCAGAGGGAGGAAGCCGCTAAGAGCGCAGTGGAAAGGATCAGAGTCATCACCTAAGAATGCAAGCAGCCAAGCAATAGAAGTGCGCAGACCTACGAATGCCTCACGGAAGATCTAGAACTTAGGAAGTTGGAAGCGCATCTACAAGAGGCACAGCAATAGGCACTGACGATTCAAGTGAAAATGAAGTCGTTCACTGCAGATGAGAGAATGAAGAGATAACAAGAACAACGCTACAATCGGTGTAGGATGAAGCCTGCATGGTGTTTGAAGAGATCGAGGGACAAGGTTCGCAACTGGACCAAGTAGTTGTGACAGTGGAACAACGCTTGGAAGGGCCTGTTACAGCACAAATGATCCAGGAGTTCGTTGAGCAGGAGGCTAAGGTGAAACAACAAGACGAGGCAGCTTGAGCTAATCTCAAAGCCTTCGAAGCAGCGCTACCCATATTTGAGTGACTCGGGACGAGTCACAGGTGAGTGTTGGGGGCCTGTTGGCCCTCAACCAAGTTTTGAGGAAACATTAGTTAGGTTTGACCACTTTTATACTTCAACAGGTTGGTCGAAGATGGAGCGCCCAGGCAAAGCTGAGATCACGGGTCTCACTTGTTTTTTGGACCCAGCAAGGGGTTCATTAGGGTTTTTGTATTAGGATTTATGGGATGTCAGCCCATGGGTTTACCCATGTTTAGGCCTTTTTGTAAGGAATGTAAAAGTATAAATAAGAAGAGATTGTAAGGTAGAAGTAAGTTGTAGCTTAGTGGAAGCGATGTAAGTAGCTAAGTGAAAGAGGCAAGTAGTTATGTGTTTGTTTGTGCAACAAACTATGTATGTAAGGCTTTGTGCATAATAGAGGAGTTGGCTCCGTGCCTTGACCTGATTTTGGGAAGGTGGATCTGGTGCTTAGTGCGCAGATCACTTGTCTAGTGCGAAGCTTGGTTTTGTGGCTTAGTGCACAGGAGCAGATGGATGTAAGAGATTGAACCCTAATAAAGAAGAAGAAGTCGTTGGTGGATGTAGCCCCACACTGGGGTGAACCACGTAAATCTTGTGTTGATGGTTTTATTTGTGTTGTAATGTTTATGCTGTGAATCTGCTTAGTGCACTAAATGTTATGAATGATAGATAGATCTATGGATGTTTAATGCTTTGTATATGTTGAATGTGTTAGATCTGACTTATGATGTTAAGTGTGATGTGTATTTTGTCATTATTACTGCGTTGATCTGTACTTAGGGTTTTATCTGCAATGTGAATAAAGCTAATGAATTAATATACGTTGTTCCTAAGTACCATGTGAAGTATTGTAATCACAGATCTATGTCCCAGCTTGGTTACAGACACTTGAGTCTTGTAACCCCCCCACCTCTACCTTGGGTGAGACTTCGCCTGCTTCGCAGGTGTTGTTGAAAGGGCAGGTAGTTAGGGTTTTGTTGGTGCATTGTTGAAGCGTTGAACCCTGGGTCTGCCCCTGTGTCAACATATATATATATATATATATATATATATATATATGAGGGCCATATATACCCACGCAAGGGTTCCCTTTCATTAATAGACGTGTCCTTTAGACACATATTTTCATTGTGATGTATTTATTATTATTTATTTATATCTATTTCTATATATTTGTGTTCATAACATTTCCTTCCCCTTTTGAAATGCTTTGTTCTCAAAGCATAGTGATAGAAGGGTTGACATCTTTTTATTTGGCTTGTAATGTTTTCTCATCATTCTATATTCTTAGAGTTGTTGTAGTTTATTATAGGAGACGATATGAACCTTTGAGTGTTGAGAAAAAAATTTGAATCGTAAATCTAATCGTCATAATTCAATCCTTTGTGGAATGTTGCACTTCCATGATGAATTGTTATCACGAGATTTAATTGCGCTTGTATCAATTTTTTTCGAAAGATAAGTCAATTGTTTCCATCCTAAGTGATATTGATACTCTGACTGGTTAAGATATCTAATTTTATGATTTGGATGTCGATAAGGATTTCTTGTAACATGATTTTCCTTTATCATATTTGTAGTGTTTTCTTGATTTTCTTTTGGAGTTTTATTTTCTTCGTGCACTGATGTGGCATTGTTAATTGATGAACTTTTATTACTAAGTACACTTGAAGTTTCCATCATTTGTACTCCAACAACCTTGTATGTCTTTTATTCAACTGGATTGGCATCTTATTGAGTTGTGATGTGGATTGGATCTATATTTGTTCCTTGTTCCACAAGTTGGATTTTTACAACTGAGAATTTTGATGCTTCTTCCTCGATTTGGTCTAACTTGTTCTCCAATGACTTCTTCTCATTTTTAAGCTTCTTAATTTTCTTAAGCAAGTTTCGATTATGATTTTTTAGACATGAGTTTTCTTCTTTATCTGATTTGTCAACTTTTTTCATGTCTTCCTTCTTGGATTTTTTCTCTTTCAACTTTTTGATTTGTTCTAATAATCTTTGATTAATGATTTTTAAACGAGAAGTTTCTTCATTTTTTTTTATTATTTTTTTCCTAGATCTTGATTTTCTTGTTCCAACTTATGAACACATTGTTTTGTATCCTTTGACTTCATGATTTTATGAAGCAACTTTTGACTATGTTCTTTTAAATGTGAAATTTCCTTGTCCTTTTCCATTACTTCCTTGTAATACATGTCCTTGAAATCATTATATTTATGTTGTGAATTCTTCTCATTTTGCTGAAGTTTGACTATTTTTTCTTCTAATTCTTTTATGTGTGAGCTCTCTTGATCTTCCAACTCCAATCTTTGGGTTCATCAGTTGGTAGCATCTTGTAGGACCGATGTTTGATGTTTGGCTTGCAAGTTGGATTTCATCTCCTTCGACTGGGTCTCAAGTGTTGTTGCAATTTTATTTACTGCTTCACATGTTTTCATATCTCTTTTCGTCGCTTGTATCTGTGTGTTATGTTGATATTCGATTAAAATAAAAGCTCTATAACAATAAGAGCAAAAGACATGTTGATTCCTTAATGATTCTGGACATGTAGACTGTCTTGCACAAAAATGAAATTTCTCCAAAAAAATATAATTCTATGTGGAATTCATGATTTTTTTTAAATAATAAATTTATATTTTTTTCTAAAACTTTTGAATTGAACTTCTTCCTTTCTCTCTTCTTTTTCTTTCACCTCCTATAATGTGTTCAATAATTTTTCTATAATTTTTCTAATATATATATATATTTATATAAAGAAATTGAATATTTTTGTACTTTATAAATATTAAGATTTTTTTTAAAGACACTTAAGAATTGAAAATATTTTTTTTAAAATATCTTCTTATATATATATATATATATATATCACCGTATACTCTTCACTTTATATTTTTAGTGGACCTTTGTTGATGATTTACTTCACCTTTATCTTGCATCACTAATTCACATTTATTTTAAATATAGGCCTTCTCCTTGTCTTACTTTTTAATGAGTCATTAAAATATATTATATTCACGTGTTGAAAGTGTAATTTGTATAGGTATAACAACAATTTTACTAATCAGACTTAAGTAGCTCCTATAGAATGGTCACGATGATTCATTGTTGGATGCACCCGTATCCCACTTGAGTATTTCCCCACTAATATTTCCTTCGAATTGTTTTAAAGATGTCAATAATTCATCACCCAACGAACAACAGTAGCAGCTAGACTACTTACAAATTTAGACCAACACAAATTGTACAAAAATGTATGGAGCAATGCGGCTAACTTTCCACCGGTTGTAAGTATCGTCTTATTTTCTTTGAACTTGTAGCAGAATTATATTTCTTCAATAGAATTTTGAATTTTAAAGATGGTCAAAGGCTATGGGTAGTCAAGGACCTAATAAGCGAAAAACGAAGGTTGGCCAAAAACTAAATCAGTGAATGGTCGAGATTAGAAAAACGAGGTTATGATACCAATGTGGTGAACCAACTCGGTTCATACATGAAATATCAAGAATACTTGGAATATATATATATATATATATATGAATGAGATATGATATGATTACAATGAGAATGAGGGGCATATATACCCATGCAATGGTGCATTTTCATTAATAGACACTTTCTTTAGATAAAACGTGTCTTTTCATTATGATGTATTAATTATTATTTATTTATATCCATTTCTATATATTTGTATTCGTAACATTTACCCTCCAAAGCATACCATCTATCACTACACATGCTCCTTGATTCATTTTCTTGGGAACTACTTCTCTTCTTGGGTGTTGACACATGTAATAAGGGTTAATGATGCCCCCATAATACCTAAAATTGGAAAATTGTTGAATTCTATGAGTTACTGTGAAGTTAGAAAATGTTACTTGATGTTTCTCTACCTAATAACATTTGCATTTAACATGACTCTCTTTTTATGTTGCATTGGATTTGTGTGCATGCTTCATGATTGATGACTTCTTCAAGCCCCTTGAGCTTTGATTTGGACATGGTACCTTGCAATGATCATTGAGATTACTTGCATAGAGCATTGCACTTCTTAGAGGATGAGGAGGAGGTTGTTTCACACCTTAAGGATATTTTAGCACATATTTTGAGGGCGACTAGCTTCACGAGCAGTATCTTTTGACAGAATACCTAGAATTTTGTGAGATCAATGCCATTAGATGCAAAATGTCTAGGATTTCCAAAATGTGGTCATAATAGAAATTTGGGCAAAAATTAGCATAGTTATGGTGCTTTTAAAATATGACATGAGAAGATTACCATTGAATTTTGACCACTCATGGGACACCTTTGGAGGATGTTGTTGAGGATTTTGAGGAGGTCATTCCACATATTGACGAGGACAACTTGGCACTTGAGAAGAGTTTATTTGATATGAAGAGCATCTTTGGTGTATTTTTACTCATTGACTCATGTATCATGGATATTATTGTATAGGTGGCATAACCACTTCATAGTTTATGTATTTTTTACCATATATCTAGGGTTTGTAAAGAGATAATGATATTTTATATTCTCTTAAACTAAAATTTAGGGGAATATTATTTTTATATTGAGAGGATTGTTAGATCTTTTATAAATAGAGAAGCACCTCTCATTTGTAACTCATTGCTAGAACTTGTGGAGAACACTATTTGTCTACTATCATGATTATTTTTTTTCTATGGATGGATAACTAGAGTGACTTCTTGAGGATGATGTCTTGTGGATGTTTTACAAAATTTCATAAATGTTCTTAGCCATGGTTTTGTTGATGAATCGATTTCTTGAATAAGTGGTCTCTCTAAATCTTTATGGATTTTGTTTAGGAATGATTGTAAGTGTAGTTATGCTTCTCCAATGGTGGTGGTGGTGCACTCTCTTTCTATTTTCTTGAACAAGTCTCTTCTTCAAAGCTCTTAAAAGATTACTAGTGGAGTATCTTCCCCTTTAACTATCTTGAAGCTTGTAAGGCACTAGTTGGATTTGCTAGGATTTGTATTGTACAACCCTAATTATTACCCTAGTCTCACTTACACTTTCACAAAAGAGTCCTTAGTTGACCCCATACTCCCAAAAATAATTAGTAAACACTAGTCTTTTCTCATCTAGTCAATTTTAAATTCAAAAATTTATCTTTGTTTTAGAGTAAATCTAGGGTTTGTTTAGCTCACATTTAATTTTCAGCCATCAAAAACCCTGGATGTCTAGGGTTTTCTTGCATATTTTTTATCTAAAATTCTACGGTTTTCTTGCATGCATTTGACCTAAAATCATCTCTCTTGGAAAATTGGCCTAGATGGTTTATATTACAACAATTTTAGGGTTGCACATCTTGGTTTTATTGGTTGTTATATGCTATTGAATTTTCAAAATTAATAAATTACTTAAACCCTAGTTTTGTTGCTTATTTTAGTCCTAATTTTCACTTGTTTACAATATACTTATGTGGATGAAATATGTTGTTGTTATAACTTGTTTATTGTTGTAATTCCTTATCTTTTATGTAAGTTTTACAACAATCTTTAGTAATTTTCATATTTGTATTGTTTGGGGATAATTTTGCATTAGATAATCATTTGATAAACCACCTAAAACAACTTTAGAGTGAGCAAACCTTAAATCTGAAATTTCCTTTAATTAACCATATAATCTATAAATCATATATCATAATCCGTTGGTGGTAATTTGGGTAGTTACATAGGTGACCTAGGACTTGACTTGTCTTGTCTTAAGAACCCTAGGGGCTACTAGGGAAACATCCATTGTGTTGGAATCATCCTTCACTAAAATGAGTGAAATAGTTCTCTAGCTGACAATGGCAACACTTCTAATGTTCCACTAGTATTTATACCTTGTGAAAGATTTGCACTAAAGTGCAAGATTTTGTGATAACATGTCCAATGAAACATGTTTTAGGTTACAAATCAGTGTCAAGTCTAAGGTAGGATAGGTGTAAGTTAAATATTTAGACTTGTGTCAAATCTAAATTTAAATGATGGTAAGTGTATGTTACTTTTAGATTTGAAAATGACAATGAAATTTGAACAAATAGAAAATATAAAATGTAGATTTAAAAGGTTCAAATGCAAACCGTAAAAAGAAAATTTATGTGTTAAATACTTAAAATAAATTCTAGAATGCAATATCTATGAATGAATCTTGGTCATGATTTAGAAA
This sequence comes from Picea engelmannii, assembly GCA_009831015.1. Taxonomy (NCBI): domain Eukaryota; kingdom Viridiplantae; phylum Streptophyta; class Pinopsida; order Pinales; family Pinaceae; genus Picea; species Picea engelmannii. The sequence goes on along the minus strand of ML776674.1, from coordinate 686,214 downwards.
TGTAAATTTAAGACTCAATTGTAATCTGGAAATGTAGATTTATGAGTTATATTCAATGATGGAAATGCATAAAATATAGAACAAAAATTGGAAATTTATTTCCAGAATTTAAAAAAAATAAAAAATAAATAAATAAATAAAATAAATTGAGTCTACTTAAATTTGAATAGAAATGCAATTTTATACAACAAATAGATTGCTGGAAATTGCAATTAATTTGAAACAGAAAATTAAAAACATTTCTAAAATGTTGAAATTACGATTTGACTATGTAAGATGCAAAATTATGCCAAATGCTATATTGAAAAAAAAAATCTAAACTGAAATAATGATGAAATCGCACAAAATAACAATCAGAAATTTACAGCAAGCAAATAAAGTAATTGTAACATATTCTATGACCTCTTTTTAGGATCCTAGGTCAATATGCAAGCTGGAAAAGTAAAATTTTGAACTAAGTAAAGTGCTGGAAATGCAATAAACTCAATACAGAAATTCAAATGAAATTTATAGTAAGCATAAGAGTGATTTTAGTCTAGTTTGACATCTGAAAATAGAAGTCCTGGATTAATATGTATGGATGGAAACCAAAATTTATGAATTGAGTAAATTGCAGAATTTGGATGGAAACCAAAATTTATGAATTGAGTAAATTGCAGAATTTACAAAGTACTCAAAACAGAAATCCTATATGATTGGTCCCTTAACTCTAATCACTCCAGGAGGCTGCCCGCACGTGCATATGGTGCACCCTCTTACCTTCTGCCCACAACGCCATGGCCCTAGGAGGGGGCCCCGAGGCTCGCCCCCCTCTCTCTCCCTCCCCTCTCCCTCTCCCTTCTGAGATAGCTGCGCTCAGGAAGCTGGTCACGGCCAGCAGCAAACGACCTGTCTCAGAGACGCAGCAGAAATTCGTTAAAAAACTGGATAACATCCCCTCAGTCACCCTCCCAGCAGAAGAAACATGCAGATTTGCATTGAACCTAGCTGAACGGGGGCTCATTGGACAGTTTATGGGCTTATGGCCTTCTCCCAAATCCGTAGACGCATGGGTGCAGAGGAACTGGAGTCCTCTTGTAAAAGAAGGCATCAAAAGCCACCTTATTGGCAGGGGATTCTTCGTATTCGTCTTTGACAACCCAGAAGACAAAAATATCATCTTCAGCAATGGACCATATTTTATGGGCCCTCGGGATCTGTACCTGAACAAATGGTTTCCAGATTTCGATCTGACGCAAGATGTGCCTTCAGCGGTTCCGGTCTGGGTGCGCCTTCCTCATTTACCCTTGCATTGCTGGAATCCGAAGTCACTGGAATCCATTGGAAACACCCTCGAAAAATACATCGACAAAGAAGACAGAAAGGAACAGTATACCTGTGCAAGAATATGTGTCGAAGTCGATCTGAAGGTGCTCTTGGAAGCCATTCAACTAAAGGTCGCAAACTGGTCTCACATCCAAGAATTGGATTATGAACAGCTTCCATTCAAATGCGGGTATTGCCATGGCTATGGACATTTCGCCAGGCACTGCAAAAAGAAGGCAGAGGAGGAGGTGGAGATCTCGAAAGGCGATCAATCGGCACAGGTCCAGCAAGTATCCCCACCAAAGCATAACAACAGATCCAAAGGGAAAGGGGCCTGACGCCCCTACCTCAGGGAAAGCTCCTAGGGAGGGAAGCTCAACCCCTCCAATCTCAGAGGCTTCTAAAAACCCTTTTGAAATCCTCAACAATCCTTCAAAAATCTATGATCCAATGATCGAGGAACTTGAACAGCAGACCCTTCCTCCCATAGTGGAAAAAAACAATGTTGAGACAACCCAATCCAGTTCCCCAATTGGAATCTCCTCCTCCCCTTCCTACGCAAAANAGAAACCTCCGGAAAACTACGGATCTTCGGAGGATGAGTCTTTCGAGAGACCCTCAAAAAGAGCAGGGAGAAAATCTCACAAAGAAGCAAGTGAAGAAGAAGCGGAGAGGCAAAAAATGCAAGGAAGCCAATCCACCATTAAGATGTCCATCAGAAGAAATACTAGAACAAGGCCCCCCAAGGGAGGTCCTACCCACTTCAACCCCAGTAAATAATGTGTGTAGTCTCTTGGAATTGCAGAGGCTTGGGGAATCCATCGAAGGCCGAAGCAGTCAAAGACCTACTGAAAATCAACTCTCCCGAGATCCTCTTGCTCCAAGAGACTAAAATTGAAGGGAACACCCTTCTAGAAATCAACAGCCAAAACTGGAAGAAAAATGCTAGGAAAGCCATCAACGCAAGGGGTTCCTCAAGTGGCCTTGCAACCTTGTGGGTGAAGGACAAGTTTCATTTAGAAAGTTCTTTCGAGACTCAACACTGGATTTTCACTGAACTCCGACATACTTCAAGTAAGCTTTCTCTTTCACTCTTCAATCTTTATGTACCTGTCCTGTACTCTGAAAAGAAAGATTGTTGGCAATCGTTATCAGATTTTTAGAGGTCTTCTCTCCTTCAAACATAATTCTAGTCGGAGATCTAAACTTAGTATTCGATCCAAAAGAAAAGTGAGGAAGCAATAGTGGCAAGGACCAAATGCTCCCTTTCGTTGAGGAGCTAGTCCATCAGTGGGACCTCCTTGATTTCAAGCCTTCAAAAGGACTCTACACCTGAACAAATAATAGACTAGGGGTTGATCACATCTCAGCTCGCTTGGACAAATTATTAATTCAAAGCTCGTTCCTACAAGACAGGAGGATAATCTCTTCCAAGATTCTCCCAAAACTGACTTCGGATCACAAACCTATCCTCTTGAATTTGGAAGAAGAAGAAAATATGGGCCCAATTCCTTTCTGGTTCATCCCTCTTTGGATAGATAAGGAGGGTTTTCTTGAAACTATCCACTATGCTTGGTCCTCTCCAGTTTCATGGTCTCCAAGCTTTGTGTGGGAGCAGGAGATTAAAGGCAACAAAACATGCACTGAAAGCTTGGGTTAAAAATCCCACTAACACCCCCTTTAGTCTCAGATAAGACACTGTTCATCAATTATCAGATTTGCAAGTGGAAATGGAGTCCAAGGTCATCTTCAACTCAGATTTAGAGAAAGAACAAGCTTCTCAAAGCAAAACTTTCCATGCCTTTCGCCATGAAGAAGAGTACTGGAGGCTTAAGTCTCGAAGCTTGTGGCTAAAAGATGGAGACTGAAACACCTCCTACTTTCATAGGCAGTGCAGAGCCCCCTCTCCCGAAATCACATTTATGAAATTGCGTCCTCAGATGGAACGATCCACAAGGGTTTTGAACAGCTCAAAGCGGCGATAGAAATACACTTCCAAAGCCTTTACAAGGAAGAAGAACCCGGCTGCGAAGAGATTACCTTAGACTTCCTCTCACACATTCCCTCTCTCGTAAGCAGGGATGACAATTCAATCCTCATGAAGCCATTTACTGAAGAAGAAATCTGCAATGTCATCTGGTCCATGGAGCCCGACAAAACCCCAGGGCCAGATGGTTTCCCAATCCATTTTTACAGAGCTTGTTGGGATATAATCAAGACCGATTTGCTAAGAATGATTAAACCTTCCATCAAAGAGCCAAAGTGGGAGGCAACACTAACTCCACTTTCCTACCTTTAATCCCCAAAGAAGTTAATTTGAGCTCCTTCAAAAGATTCAGGCCTATCTCACTCTACAACGCTTCTTACAAAATTTTGTCCAAGCTTCTGGCAAATATAATCAAGCCTCTGGTAGAGAACCTCATTTCCCCCATGCAAGGTGGATGTTGGCCCTTGACCAAGTTTTGAAGAGTACTTGGTCATACTTGACCACTTTTGGGACTGCGACAGCTTGCCAAGGAAGGAGCACAACGCGAAGCAGAAAATAAGGAAGCAAGACCTATTTTGGGTTCTATTTTAGGGTTTTTGGGTTGATGTAACGGGAAAGGGATGTCGGCCCGTGGGTTTACCCACGTTTAGGCCCATTTTGTAATCTATAAATAGGCAATATAGATAGTAAGATAGGGGAGAGATAGTAATATAGTACATTTGTGTGATGTATGAATGGAAGCTTAGTGCTAGTATTTGGATCTGTGTGATCGAATGTATCTTAGAGTGCTCTGTGCATGAGATATGAGAGCTAAGTGCAGATTGTTTTAGTCTTTTGTTGAAGAGCAAGGAAGAAGGATCTAGCGAGCTGCGCAGATCTTCTATCCTGTGCGAAGTAAGGGTCATTAAAGCTCTGTGTTGTAACTGCTTGACCAAGATAATATAAAGAAGACTTTGTGGACGTAGCCCCAGGGTGGGGGTGAACCACGATAACTGTGTGTATAGTGTTTTGTGCTTCGCTCTTATGTATTTATCTCTTTCTTGGCTAAGTGCTTGATGTGGTTAAGTAGATCTAGTATGCTTTGTGCTATTGAAGAATGAATGAACATTAGATCTGATATATGAGATGCTCAGTGCCTGATCTGTTGAATCTAACCTATCTCTCTGTGGATAAGTACTTAGTATAAGTATTCACTGCGATTCTTTGTGCCTTCTGCGAAGTTGATTAATGAACGTATATTAAGGAATAATTGATGTTAAGTGCGTTGTAGGAAAGATAATCACAGATCTGTGTCCCAACTAAGGTTGTAGACACATGAGTCTTACAACCACCCCTGCCTCTACCTCGGGTGAGACTTCATCTGCTTCGCAGGTGTTGCCGAAAGGGCCGGTAGTTAGGGCTTTGTTGGTGCGCTCTTGAGCGTTGAACCCTGGGTTTGCCCCTGTGCCAACAAATGGTTCTGTTGCCGGGACCTGGAACTGTGATTGTTGGGAACTGAAGAAGAAGAAGCTTTGTGTGAAATAAGCTCTATGAGTAGATCTATTGCCCTAGTGCGCAGTTTTTTGTTTGACCTGTGAAGCTTTATGCCAAGAAGAGAGGTTAGATCTGAAGAAAGAGAGGTCAGATCTGAAGGAAAGAAGTCAGATCTGTGAAGAAAGAGGTCAGATCTGCAAGAAAAAGGTAAGATCTGTAAGCTCTATGCCTTGATAAAGGTAAGAATAGTTAAAAGTCTTAGATCTGGAAG